>QLPF01001836.1:6762-25717 GCA_003314045.1 Hygrophorus pudorinus
CCCCCCCCCCCCCCACTAGAAAGAGAGTCATTTAGAGTCGGATGGTGAACTAGAGGGGCAATGCACACATGAGAAGCTAGGCTGGGGGATCGTTCCAAGCATAATGGAACACCATCCACTCACAAGGACCCTAAACCCCAGGTCTTTAAAAGATAGGACTTGATCATAGAAGAGTTGAAGCCGCCAAGCATCTTGCCATGATACTATCCCCAAGGCGTGCTTGCCCAATGTCCCTGGAAGCTTCTTGCAGCTTCTTCTTCAGCTTCTGTGCCATGATTATATTCAAGACATCAGTGATCTGGATATACTTGGCTGTATGGACTTACACAAGTTCTCTCCCTTGTTCCGGGCTTTCGGGATGCATTGCACATGACAGTGTGTTCACGTGACTTCTCTGGTTCATTCTGGTCGTTTCTACATCATCCCCGATTGCCCCTTGAGGTCCCCGCACTGGTCCAATGGATGTCAACCTCCTTATCCTTTTTTTGGCTCTGTTGCAACACTCTCCTTTGATCTTGATGTTCCAGATGCCTCTGCCATTGTGAACGATTTGTTTGCATAGCCTGGGAATTTTGAATCAATTCTAAAGGGTCCCATGCACTTCTTAATCCGCTCTGGAAGATCCTGGCTCTCCTCCTGCACTTCCTGCCTGGGACCACATCTGCCCCTCATTCCTGACTTCCTGGCAATCTCTGCTAGCGTGGACAATTCATTTGAGATTCTGGGGAATGAGAATGGGAATGCACATGTGATGAAATTTTGTTTGAGTTGATGTTCGACATTGTGCCTCATTTTATCTGCCTACTCCATCACAAACGCCTGACTAGCAAGCAAGGTATTCAGCGAACTCGGGAAGGGTGTGGCAGAATGATGCCCTCAGAGCCCACCATGATCAGTGCATACATGTGATTGTGTAGAGTCAGGACGAGTTGGCATGGCTGTGTGCTCAGAGTGGAGGCCGAGGCTAGAAGTGGGTCGCACAACGTTCGGGTAACATTTGCTCCATTCCCATTCATGCTCGATGCCCGTCTCACATTCTAGCTTGTCAATATGCTCGCAGTCTGGATAACTCCGGTCCAGTGTCCTTGGTTGATGTAAGATGAAATATACACTGGGTGGGCCCAAATTCTATCGCCTGCTTGCCCGCTCAGACCCAGGGTTGATTCCTGATTGACAAAGCAGGCGGGAGGAGGGGCTTGGATCCAGGCCGGCATGCGTGGGCGGTGAGGAGACGAGGGAACGTAGGAGGCTCATCAAAGTGGGGCTGCAGAGGTAGGCAGAGGTCACGAGGAAGCAAGTTTCTCAGAGAAATCCAAAAGATGTTGTGTGAAGCAGGCAGATGGTGAAGGTGGGGCTGAACCAGCAGGCAATGGCGTTGCAGTGGGGCTGGCAGCAGGCAGTGGCTACCACAACTCAATTCCCCAGAATGTACTGCCCGGGGAACACATGCAAACTATATCACCTGCATGTGAAGAGATGTGCCAAGATGGCAGGCAGAACTGGCCACAACTCAATTCCCCGGATTGTACTGCCCGGGGAACACATGCAGACCATATTGCCTGCATGTGCTGAAGAGAAGTGCAAGGACTGACTCAGACTCCGACCAACCGTGAATAACGCACTGCGATTCCTCGTTGTCATGACGTGACTTTTACCTCTATCTAGTTTCCTTTTTCGAACATTCTTTCATCTTATTTCAGACATTTACACAACCTTTAAACAATTGCCACATGGACATTCCCACCAATTCTTTGATTATATCTTCTTTGATCACAAGGCACAACAACTGCATTCCACTCCGGACTCGGCCTGCCACATGGGAACTCCGCCAATCTATTTCCATCTGCAACCGATCGGGTTTTGTTCTAATCCCCATTTGGACTAATGATGACAAGGCACACCATTCCCAACTCGCTTCCGGATTCTGGACCCACAAACGATCGATCACACTTCTATTGATCGATCACCAGATAAACCTGACAGCCGCCAATCATTATTTCGGTCCATAGCCTTGCCCATAGCCTTGCCCATAGCCTTTCGATCGCAAGGCTATCCCGCTATCCTGGTCCACAAACATGCACCGACCTCATGCCGATGATCACCTTTATTTAGTATATTCCTTTCTTCACATTTCCTTTCTCTCTTGTGCTA
This sequence comes from Hygrophorus pudorinus, assembly GCA_003314045.1. Taxonomy (NCBI): domain Eukaryota; kingdom Fungi; phylum Basidiomycota; class Agaricomycetes; order Agaricales; family Hygrophoraceae; genus Hygrophorus; species Hygrophorus pudorinus. The sequence continues at coordinate 8,914 of QLPF01001836.1, forward strand.
TGCACATTATCACCTGATGATTGCCTGCAAGCCTAGCGCGTCCGATTTACGTCCAAATGTAGTAATACACAGCCACCTGTACCATTTAGTATATATATTGAAATAAACGAGTAACAGACTTTCCAGTCTGTTATCTCAGGATTACCACCATATCTATGGGGCTTCCTTCTAAGATGACTTTCTGGCGACCTCTCTCCTCTCTCCTCCCTCTTATCCTCCTCCTCTAACCTTTCACTTCATCCTCTGGTCTTGTATCTTTACAGGATAACTGGTACTTTGTTGTATTTGGTGTCGCCCTGACACTCGTGAGTGAATGGGTTAATCCGATGAACAGCTGCGATTAACGTGCTGTGAACTGAAAACTGGGTGGTGAATAACACTGCAGTTCCTCATGAGTAAATGGAATGGAAGATGGTCAACAGCTGCATAGATAACGTGCTGCAATTCCTCGTAAGTAAATATGAGTGGAGGATGGTCCGGTGTAGATAGTTCAACAGTGGAAGCTAACACAGTGTGATTCCTGGTAATTAAATAGGTATGACGACTCAAGCAGAAGGAAAGGACTCACCAGGCTGGTGAGACTTGAAGTAGCAGTTCAACGGCCATGTGGATAATGCCCTGCGATTCCTCGTGAGTAATGGGTGTGGTGATTTGGTTAAAAGTCAGACCCAGGTCCAGTACCGGCATAGGCAGTAAGTCAACAGCTGCAAAGATACACGCTGCGTCAAGCCGCTTAGAGTAAAGATATGAAGGTAGCTATCCGGATCAATCTAGTCAATAGCTGTGATTACTTGTAATATGCTGCGAGCTGGCTGCAGTGAGAGCCTGAGAGGGCAGGATTCATGCATGTGACGGTCATGGTGCGGACTTTCAATTTCAATGTTGGAACTCAATCATGGGATGAAGTCAAGCCATGAAGTTGTATAGGAAAATCAAGGGAGATTGAAAGTCACTTGATAGAATATTTGATCATTTTATTTGAAAATTTCACCAGAACTTCGCAGCACCAACATCAAATTTTATATACATTTTGAATTCATATGTAACTTCAAGACTGGCAAATACTATAGTATACAGTGAATTCTGAGTCCAACACAATTCTGAAAAGAGACTACTCTAGCAATCATGATAGTGCAAAAAAAGCTAGAATGACAAGAATTCAAAAGGACTCATCCATAGTAGCACACCAATGGATTTGCTGATCGTTTAATACATTTGTTTCCCAACCATGTACTTCTGGCTCTGCAGTGCCGGCCCACTCGCAGCCCAATACTAGTAATCTATCTCATGTCCTGTATGTCATATCTATAATACAACAAAAACCTGAGGACTCGGAGAATGCTGTAACTGGTGGCGGCAACAATGTATCAGCTTTACTACTCTCAATTTGGTACATTGTCTACATGTCATTCAGTGAGCCATGTGTTTTGTTCTGACTTCGGAAGTCAGCCTATTATGTTGTGGTGCCAGTGAGTCCAGCAATGGCAGCCAGGCTGAGTTTGCACTTGCAGTGCGTTATCCACAGCTGTTGAAGCTTTCTTTCCTTCTCTCACCACATCCAAGTCTCAGGTTGTTGACGCTTGCCTTCTCTTATCTCACACACACACATCATCAGTCTCACAGTGCGTTCAAGTTATTTGCAGCTGTTGATGCCTTCTTCAAGTTCTCTGTTCTCTCACACACACACACCAAGCTCGCAGTGCGTTATACACAGCTGTTGACACTCGCCTTCTCTCCCCCAACAGCAGGCTCACAACACATTACTCCCAGCTGTTGGGTGACTGGTGCATATTTTGACAAACTGTTACTGTTCATTTTTGACAATTACATATTCTTACTTGTTTTTAGTTTTGCAGCTGTCGACACTTTCCTTCTCTCACCACACACCTGAGGCTCGCAGCGTGTTATTCGTAGCTGTTGATGCTTTCTTTCTTTCTCCCACCACATATTAGGTTCACAGCGTTTTATTTGCAGCCGTTGATGCCTTCTTCTCTCTCTCTCACATCATGCCTCCAACTGTTGCCAATGAATCAACCTTCTATCACCTCCCACGTTTGCAGTAGTGTATAGCGCGGGTTTACCGCGGTTTTTTTCAGCTACCCGTACCCGTACCCGTCAAAACACGTACCCGCCATGCGGGTACGGGTATTATCCGGGTCCAGGTTTAGGTCCGGGTGGGTACTACTGTAGTACTATGGGTAGGAGACCTGCCGCATGCCTGCGGCAGGTCTCTCATGATTACTACAACTAATTATATACATAATAATATAATTACTGAGCGGGTGAGCGCACACTTGCCTGCTCGCCTGCTCACTTCCCACTCACCTGCTCTGTTTGCTCACTCACCCCACGCACTCACCCGCTTGCTTGCCCACTCACCTACTCCCTGCTCCCTGAGACCTTTTCTCGGGTGACATGGCCTGGGTGACGTGTTTGCGTCATTGGTTGTCGGGTTGTGGTGGTGATGTGTCCCAGGCGATGTGTTCGCATTGGGCAGTGACGCGTTTGCGTCAGTGGTTGTTGGGTGGTGGTGGTGATGTAGCCCGGGCGATGTGTTTGCGTTGGGCAGTGATGCGTTTGCGTCGTTGGTTGTTGGGTGGTGGTGGTGACATGGCCCGGGTGACGTGTTCGCGTTGGGTGGTGGTGCCAGTGAGATGGCCTGGGTGTGGGTACTGGTGCACCCAGAACACCTCTGGAAACATAGTAATTAGTCAATATAACTGTTTTACTTACCTTTCATAACCTTGCTTTCCTTCTGCTTGACTTCGTTGAATGTCGAGCGGTTGTGGTTGGGTTGCTGGCGTTGTTTGTGTTTGTTGAGGTAGCACGAAAAGCTCAAGAAATTCGAAAAAATAATCGTTTTGAGCTAAATAAAATACAAAAAAATACGTAAAAATTGTAATAACATCTGCAGAATGCTATTGTATAATACCCGCGCATACCCGCCATACCTGCACCACAGGTACGGGTTTTGCGCGGGTTCAGAAATAGTTATCAATACCCAGACCCGGCATGACCCATACCCGTGACCCGGCGGGTTTTCAATATGCGTGCTATGCACTACATTTGCAGTCTTTTTGTGGTTATGATTGTATGCTGCTGACAGACAACTCTTTCTACTTTACACTGCCCCAATTTTCGAGGTATGTCGGGCGCAATATGGAAATGCGAAGCGGTAGTGACTTTCACTAGTGGGAGCTCTGGTCCCCCAATTCAATCCGGATGTCATTTTACCCTGGGGTCATACTTGAAAACAAGTACACATTGGAACTGCACTCCGATCCCTACCAGAGGTGCTTTGATGGGCATCTAGACATGTTTGACCCGACCGTCTCCCCCCAGCACTATAAGCCGGATCGGCCTTGGCTCGCTTTCATCCATCTCCCAGACCTTAATTGCATCGACTCTGTCCCAATCTGCCAAGTCTGGAGATTTTACCCACTTTCCGATCCACATGGACAGTCAGATACATGTAGGGGGTTCATTGTGGAACCATTCATACAAGAGGTCACTGTGCTTTCCTTACGACTCGACGACAGGATCAAGGAGCTCTTGAAGCTATCCATAGTCGACACAAGGATAGGATAGGATATGAAGATGATGTCCCCACCTTCCCCACACCGTCAGATGTCAACCATCTATGCAAGGTCATCACATTTGAGTATGCCGTCGATTGGACCACATATATCCAGAGGGGGCTCAAGAGCAAGGCAGCATGGATTGCAATGGTGGAGAAAATGGTGGAATTTTGGCCCCCCAACCTCCAACACTTGTGCAAGACAGCCATCCCTCCAGCTGACGATTGACTTATAGGCATCTGGCTGAACAGGATGGATGAGGAGATGGCCCTTTGGCTTCTCATTTGTGTGCAAGTGCCCTGTTGCATAGTGCACAACTACAAACCCGGCACTGACTTTCCTAGAGGGCGATCAAGGGATGTCTTCGACAACTGTAATGTCCCACATCTCACAGCACCTTCTTTCACGTCCGGAACGTTGTTCGAATGAGCTAGCTGGTATGACCTGTGTGCCTGGCAAGGCAAGTCTCCCCTTGCCCCCCATTTCGACGACTCCTTCTCTGCAAAAGAGAACCCACCATTCAACAAGCACTGCATCCTCTCGTCATCCTGGGCTCAATATTGGGACTGTCGCGCTGGGTGGTACATAGGGCCAGCAGTGAGATTGCTTGCTTCTAGCAAGCCATCTTCGTCAAGTGCAGGCAGACTGCCTGCAGTTCAGCTTCCTGATCCCGTAATTCCTCCTGTCGGGCCATTGATGAGTGTTACATCAATGGGACTGGCTGTTCTGAAGGTGAGGGGTGCGAGCATGTTTTCTCCCAGTCAGATGGCCTAGTGCCTGGCACACGCCATGCAACCCGTTTCCATCGCCTGCAGGCAATCAACGAACACTTCGACTTCTGGGATGAGGATAAATATGCGGCCCTGAGTACATTTATATCTTATTTTGATAACTGAAAAATTGATTACCTAAATAGGTCAGTTTCTGTGCAAACACTATGCCACTGCAGTTAGGGATGTTTGTACCTTAACAAATGAACTTACTGTCATTAAGGGAGAACTTGGGATCAGCAATGAAGACTTGGAATGCTATGTGGCAGATGAGAAGAAATATCTCCTAGAACTAAAGCAGCCGGTGCCCAAGACAACACTGAAAATTCAGTATATTCGGGCTCTAAAAGAGCTTTTTCAGTGCAGGTGATTGATCCCACATTGGGCCGAATATGAATAAGTTAATAAATAATCTCAATTAAATCAGTCAAGAGTGGGATCTAGCACGTGCTGGCGCAAATCAAGTAATGGTCAATGTTGCACCGTGGGATCTACATACAACAATCTCTCTGGCACACAAGTGTGTCGAGTCGACGTATGCAAAACTTCAAAATGCAAAAACCCTCATCTGCACACTTGAAAGTAACCTTGGCATCGAGGAACAATGGATGGCATCTTCAGTGGAATACCAAACATTCCATCTTGAAAATGTCCGCACGAATTATCGTGAGGCATTGGATCACCTGGAATCTTTGGTTGTGATGCGCATTTTTGAGCTTGCCAAAATGAGCACATCTGGTCTTGGTATGTGTAATCTAAACTTCTGACTCGCAACCTAACCTGGTTTCTAGGTTATAAACTTTGCCAACAAATTGGAAAGGCTCTCCAGCAGTATTCTGAGGCCATTCAAAAAGCTCTGACTCAATATAACGAGCAGGCCGCTAAACTTGACCCTCCTCGTCCGCCCTTGACTTGGAAAGAAATCGTGGAATACAGCTTCCTTGGGGAATTCAATTTATTAAAGAACTCATGCAATGATATATGAGAAGCACCATGGGCACAGCCAGCTCAGCGAGCAGCAGTAGTCAAGTATCTGAATCTCCACCAGGCTCAAGACGAGATCAAACGGCTTAATGTGGAGATCTTGCAACTTCTGACAGCAATTCATAATGAGACGGTGCATAATGAAAACATTATTGCAGAGCTCACCCACGCAGATCCCCACTTGTGTGCCTAGTTGCAACATCAATAGTCCTCGCATTCTGCTGTCAACTCCCTTCATATTGAACGTCTTGAGACACTTCAGAAATCTAAAAGCTACACTGGTCCACATGGAATTGGAGTCCGTCTTGGGAGTGGCAATGTTGTGAGCAATGACGTTGGGACAGTTCCTTCTGGTGGTGTCGATGATGTTTCTGGACAATCATACCCTGTGGATGCCAGTTGGGATGAGGAGGAACATCATGCGCATACAGAGCAGGACAGCGAACTTGCAACTGTAACTGAGTTTGTCCTGCATATTACTGATTGATCTGTTTATTACAATATGGTGAATATACACAACTGTTTCGAAAGCTAATCACAATTAATGAAGCTATAAGTGATATGAGCTCGAGCTTGGTGATCTGGATTCTCCAAGAATTTGAACTCTACGAGTCATAATATGTCTTATGGGGTATAGACTTGATTCTGAATAATTGTTAGTAGTGTGAACTGAAGTGGACCGAAGTGTTGTACAATCCATGAGTTTGCACTTGGACCCGATCAATGAGCAATCGCCTCGTTTTCAACACCACTTGCCTTTTGCCACAACAATGGTCAAGGCAGTTGATTGTTCACGCACACTCACACCCTCGGGAATTGCTTCACTTTATTGCTCTGCTTTCCAAAATGCCCTGTTGGAATTCTCTCTGCAGGAGCGTCAAGCAGGTGCTTGTGGTATTATTCGCCATCGTAAACATGTTGACAACAGTCATTTTGCGGTAAGGACTGAGGGTGGCCTTCATCCCATGTTTATTGCACTGCATGGACAAGGCGGCGGAAATCAACAAGAGCAGGCTGAAATTAGGAACTTATTGGATGAGTCGTTGGATGACTTATTTGATACAGTAAGTAAAATACAACAATCCCCTCCAGCACCTCACAGCAACTTTCTGCATTCGATAGGCAATAACACTGGACCACATTGACAGCAGTATCACACTGATTCTTTGCAGCCCCAGTTGGCGCATTCCCGATAATCTCATAATTGAAAATGTTCCTGTCAACATCTACATTACCCCACACGAACTTCTTGCAAGTGGGACAATATCTTGAGATGTTGCAGTCATGGCACAGAAGTTTGGGGAAGTCATTGCACTTCCTCACCTTCACTGTTTCACTGCACGGTGCAACACTGAAGGTGTCAGAGCACTTCCACTCATCTGTGAGTAAAACTTTCTTCTCGCTATCTATACTTACCCATTCACACCAGCTCCTGGCTTGCAACTCCAACTTGACAAGAGGCCTCATCTCCCGGTACCTGTGAAGAAAGGAAGTGCTCACCTATGCTGCTGTTGTAGGCCGGTTGGTCCTCCTCTGCCAAGTGCCAATCCCGTCAATGCTGCTGACAATATCGATTCTGATAGTGAATTCTGGGGCGAAGCAAGTGTCGTAGCTGCTCAATACAATGACAATCCCTTAACACAGATGGTGTCTCAAAAATTTTCCCATGTCACCAAACGACAGGCTCCAAAAACCCCAATCAAAGTTGAGAAGCTTTCTCTGAAGCCAATGCCTGTTTCATCTGGTATGTATTCTATTTCTTTAGAGGTACATACATTCACTCTAAGACTCACTACAGTGAGCACCAACTACATTGATGGCTTCAATGGCATTATCATCTCAATTGGCCCGGAAAAGGACGCAGTGTTGGACCGTTTTCAGCTCAATGACGTGCTAGTTCCTCGGCCCCATACTTTGATGACTACAGTTTGCAGCAGCTGATGGGAAGCTGTATTAAGGAATAATGAGTGGGGTCTCAGTTATGAACAAGCTGCTAATTTATCAGGTGCTCTTCTCACCGATGTCAAGAAGGAGAGGTTCATCCCGGTATGTTATTTTTTTTAGCAACATTGATGGATCAACCAAATGAAACTCCCGGTAGTCTCAGTCTTCACGGTCTAGTTTCCTGCTCTCTTCCACTTGGGTGTTTTGTGGCAATCCTTGCCACCTTTTTTCTTCTTTGAATGACTCAATTAGCTTGATAACTCTAACAGTGCTGTCATCTTTGTTCAATCGTGTATCTGGGTCCTTGAGACCTAAACATTAGTAAACTTCTTCATAACCAAATATGGTGCTCATTGCTACCCCTTGATCAAATGGCCGCTCAACTAGAAGTTCGGGATATTAGAATGGTGTCTCAATTACTGAAGTACCCCGTCATGATGGTCATGTCGACGCAACTCCGAGTCGGTGATTTCCAAGTTAAGCATATGTCCCTGATCATTCTCGGAGACCCTGATATATAATGAAACATTCAACCGCTACATATTATAGGTGATGTCTGCATTGACTCGGGGACCTGCAGACATGTATATATATTTGTATCAATTCTTTTAGTGTTGTCTGCCCTGTAAGTCCCCCCCCCCTCTCTCTCCCCCCCCCCCCCAACACTTACCATGAAGACAAGGTATTACCAACAGACAGTTGGAGGCAGACCTTCAAGGTGCACACAAGGTCCCAAGAATACCAGGTCCCATGTTTGGCTCAGCAAGGATGTGCACATTGCCATCAATGCACGTCAACAAGAGGCTGTGCTTCATTTTAACGGTGACCTTGAAGCAGCTTGAGAAAAATTTGATGAGGTTACGGAAGACCTTGCAGTCAATCACCACAAAAGTCTTTGTCGTGTTCAAACTGAATTGCATATGTCTGGCAGTATGGCCCGCTCCAAGCACCAGAAGACCAATGCCTGGAATGCATTTTGCTGGAAGATATGGCAGGAGGAAGACAGTGGTGATGAAAATAGTGCATCCTTCATCAACCTCGTGTATATCTTACTAATCCTGATACTAGGCTCCAATACTCACGGAAAGGAAGTTTTGCAGCAGCTTGTCCAAGATAGTCACCGCAAGTATGATGAGCTCACACCTCAACAGTGAGCCGAACTTATAGCTGAGTTTGAAGTGTACAAAGGCACCAAGGCCACAGCTCTTCGTGTTTCAGCCCGATCAAGAGTTAAGGATGTTGGACATACCCTTTCTGCCATTGAGAACGAGGTACTACTGACCATTCTCATTCCCAATCATATCTAAAGTTATATCTCAGCTGGCCAACCTGCGGTCTCACACTGGCACTGAGGCACTTTTATTTGTCCCTTGAGGCTCCACTGATTTCTCCTTGCAACCGGTTGCTTTCACCACATTGGGTGTTGATAACTTTTTGGAAGGTGTGATGAAAATTGATCCTCAGGATTTTATCACGAGGTTGGAAGGCTTCGCACTACAAGGGATCATAGGTATGCTGATCAAGTCAAAATGCTATGTATGCTAACTATTTGCAGGTTCAGCGAAGAACCATCAGCAACATGTTGTGAGTGTTCGCACCAGCATCTGTGGTTTAATTTTAGACAAACTGAGTACGTTCATGATTTGACAATGCATTCTTTATATTAACTTCCCAATAGGGGCAATTACTGAGGACTAAAATGCGCGAATGCAATGGAAACATTATTGGCAGAACGTGGTGCAAAGGTATCAGGTCCTTTTGGAGGGTTGGCCAGAAAATATACCCTTTCTGAGCCTCAGCGAGTGTTCAAATACCCTTGCAAATTTGGACCTGCTCTTGCAATGGCAAAATTTACTGGCAGAAACTCAGTATTGCTGAGTTGACTGAGTTGAACAAGGAACAGAACGACAAACTTGAAAGCAGGGAATTTGTGGCCCCAGCTCCCTGCCGCCCTTGTTCTGATCATGGCAAGAAACATTCTCAATCTAAAGTCACTGCTGTCGACAGCGATGATGACCAGGGAGCAAGGCACCAGGCGAAGAGGAAGTGGACCAGTCAGAGGATCCTCAATGACACTGACGATGATGACAATAGCCTTCACAATAGCCTTCATAGTGATAATGAAGCTTAACAGTGAAGGGTGGTTTATTTTTTGTTCGATTATTCTATTACAACAATTTTATCTGTACACTCATTTTAATACATGCCAAAATGTTTTGTTCATATTCATGGCGAAGGATAACACAACATCAAGGTAAGTAGCAGGTGGAAATGTTGATGGTCAACTGTGGGAGTGGGATGAGGGTTTAGAAGCGGGGGGGTTGGTTGGTGGGTAGAGCGACCATTATCAGCAAAGAAAGCACCTAGAAGCAAAAGGTGTCGGAAACGTTGGGGTATGAGTCGAGTGGGAGGAGGGACTTACCAGGCTCGGCTGCGGCCAGCGGCAGCATTTACAGAGAGTGTTGGTCCTGTGGAAGCAGAGGGGACATTTGTGCAGGAAGGAAGTAGAAGTGACAGCGTTCGTGGGAGCTGATGTAGTGGGGCAGGTGCGGGGAGCGGGCGGTGGCAGGATGCAGCAGAAGGTGTGGGAGGTATTGGGGGTGTGGGGGAGCAGGTGGTGGCAGAGTGAGGGTGGGAGAAGTTGATGGGAAGCAGTAAGGGGCTCTTCGGGCAGGACTGCCGAAGTATAGCGTGGGATAGCATAGAAGTTCAATATAATCAAAATAGCTGAAGAAATCGAGCTCATTGTGCATGACGATGAGTGCAAGTGGTTGGTTGATGTTGAGGAAGCGTGGGAACTGTTCTGATGGAGGTGGTGGCTGAAGTTCAGTGAGAGGGAGATGCCAAAGGGTCTTACCCAAAAGGGACAGCCTGTATTATTTTCTAAGTCGGTGTACAGGTATATTTGGGGCAGGATTTAATGCCGGTGTTGGGATATTAACAGAATCAAGCCTTATAATAGTGGTTACAACACGTGGGTATCCACTATTATAAGGCTTGAGGTGTGGGAAGGTCAGGTGGCTGCAGATCACGATCTGGAGTGTCCGTCACGGATCAAACCGGCGAGATCTGGTTTTTGATCCGGACTCGTGCTCAGCCTTACTATATCTTGTCTACTCATATAGCTTGTTCACTCTTTCCTGTTCCTCAGTTGTCTCTTCCTGACACTGAGGTACGATCTTTCCTTTCCTCTCGTATATAGTTCACTCATCTATCTACAGTGTCTGTCCCTGTCTAGGTAGATCCATATATAGAGTTGTCTCTTCCTGACACTGAGCATCTGTCCTTCCGGTCCTATAAAATGGGCCATGAAATTTTATATTCTGTGCACACATTTCATTATACATTCCGGCCAGCGAAAATATTGAAACTGCCGGTGTGTACATAGCTAATCGAGTATTCGAGGCCAATGGAAACATCTGGTTCGGCACACTGAGGCAGGTTCACGATATCTGTGCCACAGATAATCACTGGCAATAATCGGTGTGACTACTCCCAATGACTTCTTTCTCATTATCCAACATGGTTATAACCTCCGGAAACCTGGGCGAGATCTTGCATTCGAACGGAGCAGGACTACTGCAATCATACATGTCCCCATATCAGTACAAGAGCAGGACAGCAAGACGAGAAAAACAAAACAACTCACAGAATGAGCCCCTTTTCAATACGGGCATCTGGATCTATCGGCATCGGCTTTCCATTTGCATCCAATTGCCTCTCGATGTTCATCGCCCAAAGCATCATCGCTATATCAATGAAAAGTGAATTGTTAGCAACATGTTGTCCCACGCAGACTCTTCTCCCAAATCCATATCCGATGTCGTCTGTCATGGTGCCAAGGTGGCGTGCCGGGTTGAAATGATCTGCATCTTCTCCGTAGATGTTTGGATCACGGGTGAGATGCTGCACATTCGGTATGACAATCGTGCCTTTGGGAATAAAATGACCTGTTACAAGAGATCAGAACTGTTGCCAGAAAGAAAAGGCGAATTACCTTCATACCAGTCATCTTGGGCAAGACAGTGTGGAATTGAAAGGGGCACAACGGGGTGCCAGCGTAGAGACTCTTTGACCATGGCCTGAACGTATGGGAGGTGCTCGAAGTCGGTAAATGAGGGCAGACGGTCACGTCCAACGATGCGGTCAATTTCAGCTTGGCCGCGTTTCTGGACATCAGGGTAGACTGTCATCGCGAGGACCCACCAGGTCATCACGCCGGCAGTAGTTTCGGCACCAGCACCACTATAATAGTCAAGGTTGCAACAGCGGTGATGATATGGCTGAACACGAACGCACAACATAAGCGCTGCTAACCAACCGTTCTCACGCAGAGATAAGTTATGCCTGCCCGCCTCCTTGATAAGAGTTGCCGAGAAACTGGGCCGCTCATCTCCACTGGCCTGTTTCAGGGAAAAAGTGAGTAGATGGTTATTGCGAATGACAAATAAGGTACGAACAACACGGGCACGGACATCGTCGAAGAAACGTTCGAATAGGGCAGAGTCGTGGGCATACCAATCTTCGGCCTCGCGCTTCCATTTAGCGAATCTACAAGAACCGTGCCTGAATAGAGTCATGCACGGCAAGAGCATGGTCTGCATACCTGCTAGGAATGACTTTAAGGAACGGCAAGAGGTCTACGAGATGTGCCCCAGGAGCCGACGCACGGCCTGCACGAGCCATCATATTGTTTATAAAACTGACCGTAGTATCCTCCTCTGATTCGATCGAAGGTGTGTCATACACGATGGACATACTGACGGATGCTGTTGCACGGGAAATGTGCTGCGCCCAGACAAGAGGCTTGGCGAGAGTGTCTTTAACAAGAAATAATGCTTCAGTAGCCTGTATGTCACGATATGAAGGGGCGATGCCCTTGTGAAGGCATTCATGGGAGGCCTTGCGCATACGGCGCCATCTGGATCGAGCCCATAGTAAGCGCATTGTCCGACGAACAGTGGAGAACGGCGAAATAACTGGTCATTATAGCGGGCCAGGGGGAGTGCGAGCCCGCCTGTGAGAATGTTAGAAACTATGAAACGTTGCCGATCCGAATATATTGCAGCACGGCGTTGGAGAAGGTCGGCTGCAGCCTTGTGAGTATTGAGAACCAGCATGGGTTGTCCAAAAGCGGTGAAAAATACAAGGTCCCCTACCAATGAGGATCCTGTCAGATACAACAGTGGATCTCGTTACAGACAATACATTTACCATACTTGGTCCACTCTTTAAAAGTAATCCATGGGCTGGTAATGATCTGCAGAGCGCTTCCGATGAGAGGCAAGCCTCGGGGACCCCTGAAGCCTCAGTGAAGACGGTAGGGTTTTAGAAATGACAAGAACTTACGGTGGAACATGGCGCCAAGGGCTTCTAGTATAACGAACAGCGATGAAAATAGAAATGGCGATGAGGCAGGTTGCAGAGAGAGATTTATACTTCAGAACGTCTTTGAGGGCAAGATACCTGGAACTGGTGAGGGCGTCCAACAAGCTTGTCATGGTGAAAACTGAGAGCTTGAGACAATCAACTCGAACCTTTATAGAAAACTGGAAGAAAACACGTCAACATCAAGAGGGGTGCACCACTTCAGCACATCGAAAGTAAGTACACCGAAGTCGGCCGCGACATATTCCTACTCAATGGGTAGTAGTGTTGTGCGGAGACTCGACCAGTGGGCGGCTATCAGAAACGCACCAGAGTCCTATTTCCAGGTGACGCGATTTGACTGTCGCTCCAAGTTCGCAAGCCGGCCGCCGGCCGCATCAGTACCACCTTCTGCAGAGAGGTAGCGGGCTTTGCCGTGGCGCCACAACCGTGGCCCTGTATTATTCCAAAGTTTTGAGTTGTAGGTGGCCGCAACCCACAATTACATGAGCCGCCATGACACAGCGGCCGCATTCAACTTTTGCATGGCTGTCAGGATGTACACAGTCAAACGTTTAAGGGTGCCGGGCTTAAGCTGAGAGAGTTGTCTTGAGGGTCAACAGAATTCAACTTGAGCTTAAAAGTGGCCAGTGAGCCTTGGCATCATAATACATGAGAAGTAGTAGTTCTTGTCTGCTCTGCAGATAAATACAACATCTATGGACTGAGGTTGTTGTGTACATATGCTCAGCGTGGTACTAGTAATGTAGCAGGGAGGTGGGATGATATTATCTGGTGATGAGCTCAGATTGCTAGGAGCCTGCTTTTCGGTTGATGCACAGGCACGGCAGGATACCAAAAATGTACCAGGCACCAAATGGCTTTAATGCCGGGCACCAAACTCGCTTCACACAAAGTCTGCATTTGGTCCGTGCTGATGCTCTAGATGTAAGAACACTTGCGTTCACCCCAACTTGATACAGAGGCCCTCTGCAAAGTCACACAGACACTGTTGATGAATTCACAACCATCTCGTTCACCATTGCAACTGGCACCATATACACATTCAATGTTCAGCTTGAAATATATTATATTATTATATACAGAAATTGTTACATTGCGTCCAGAATCACTCCCATACCATCACGAGACAAAATGCTACCATTTGTTACATGGTCCTGGGCAGGTATAGGCACTGGTCCTCCTACAACACCATCTGTCATGTACGGGTTGATGATAGGTACCGCTCTGAAAGTTTTACGGTCTTTAGCAATCGTTTTGTGAATATATCTAACAAAAAATCAGTCATAGTATTATGAATAACATTAATCATGGTACTCATGCCAACCAATGTTCATCTGACCACCTATCACCCCACATACTCCGCCGAGCAGTGAACCACTTCTCCACCTGACCCCACAAGTCTTCTCCTTTTGCTGTCTTGAGTGCAGCTTTCTTATGTATCTTGCGAGGACCACCATCAATGGGCTGTCGACAGGTCCAGGCATACCATCGGGGGAGGGTGTCCCTGTTCTGTCATCATTAGGTTCTTCTCTGCGATCAAGGAGTTTGGGATGCTCATAAGCAAAACGACACTATATAGAAAACATTAGCTGTTTGACCTAATATCAATACTTAACACTCACAATTATTGCAATGCGAGAAGTGGTGACAGCCCCAATGTCTCGGCCAGCACCACCTCGTCGAAACCGAGCATGTACACAAAGTCATCCAATGCCACAGTAGTATCACCCATGACGCTATCACATAACTGTAACATGAGATGATGATCTGACACTTGGTGTTTCAAGATGACACTGATACTACTTACCATTTTGCAAAAGGCATTGCGCTGGTTGGAGCATGTGCACTTGATGCAAATCATTAGAATCTTTTCGCGTGTGGGATTGCCAAAGATGTTCAATAGCCTGAGATTCTTCTGCTCCTCTCGCAGCTTGACCTGTATTACAATATTGCCATGAATAATGTATCTCAAAAGTTGAGGTACTTACATCAACATCCATGTGAAGGTGTTTGAAAGCAATGCGGCTTGCATCATACAACAGGTTGCCTGCGACAATTCGAATATTTGCCTGTAATATGTAGAATATTTCAGTGTCGGCTCATGATAAGATTAAGCCAATTAAACACAACCTTTTGTTCATTTGTTACCCCAAAATTGTTGTCAAGGCATGTTGCTAGGTCTGTAACTACATCATGGAGGTGCCAATTCATTTCTTCCATTTTGCACTGTTCCACAACTGTGCGAGATAGTGCCGCCAGAAGAAAAGTGCGCATTGCCAGGTCTGGCTTTGAAAGGCCGCGTCCCATCTGACCGTGAGCAGTGTATTAGCCCAACAAATCTAAAAGGGAAGCTACTTACCTCAACAAACCCATGAAGTTGGGCTCGGAGATCCCTTTCCGCTTCTCCAAATTAGTGTTCCCAAAGTTCAGTTTGAAACTGTTGAAACTCAGTTCAAACCCAAACCAAACTCTGAAGTTTGGGTTTGGTTTGGGATTTTGGCAAACTCAAACTAAACTCTGAGTTTGGTTCAGCCAAAAACCCCTTGGGAACCAAACCAATTACCATATATGGTAAGAGTTCAGGTTTGAAACCTGAACCAAACTGCTTTGGAGCCAAACTCCAAGGTTTGGTTTGAACTTTGGCTGAACCAAACTCCAAAGTTTGGTTTGGAGTTTCAAAAAAAAGGCCAAAACCAGACCAAACTGAACTTTGGGAACACTACTCCAAATCCGAATTCATTTGCTAGGGTGTTGACAAACATAGATGAAACTGTGGAAGTGGCACCCATGGTCGGGGCCGGAGGAAATGTTGGGGACAATAGATGGGTATTACTACTCGTAGTAGCGTGATTATTGTGGGGGTGCTGTCCTGATGGGAAATCCTGTGATGGAAAAGATTCATGTGGACAAAAGTTGAAATCAGTCTCAAGGAAGAGCGCATTGGGGATTCGAAATACGGCCCCGCTACTAGTAGTATTACTTGGAATCCTTTCACTGTTGAATGATGTCCCCGAGCCAGTGCTCGTCTGCTCTTGTGATAATCATGAGTCTTGCTGCCAATGATTCACAGCACTACTATGAAGAGGGGGGGCATCAGTGGACAAGCTAGGGAAAACAAAGCCGGAGCTCATGACAGGTGAAAGTCAGTATGAGTGTGCCAATAGGCATTCATCGGATGGTTTGACTTGTCTGAAAAATCTCAACATTTCTGACAAATGTTGAATTCCAGAAACAGAAACAGCAAACAGTGTTACATGATACAGGCACAACTCTAATAGGAGAATGGCAGGGCACACAAGCAATTGAGCATCCAGTAATAATACTATTGCTATTAGTTGAATTGAAAAGCCTTACTTCTTACCACTGACCCATTTGATGTAGTGGTGGTAAGTGTTGTTTTCATGTGCACTGGCCATTTGGGCGGCCAGGTCTTTCCAGTTGAACATAAGAGGATAAGGCTTCATGGATGGGTTCGCAGAGGTGATGACCATCGCCCACATATCATTCACAGCTTTCTCGATCAGCTCACGTCCCGGGACATCGTCAAAGCCCAAGGGGAAATCCTATCAAGATGTAAACATGTTAGCCTAGCATATTAAAGGTTAATCAGTAATAGGATATTACCGCCATGACTGTCCGCCAATTCCCATTCTCCAACTGTCTTGTAAACAATTCGACATCCTCATCCCAGCAAGAGGTCTCTTTGTCGCTTTATTGATAGGGATCATTGCTGCCACTGTTGTCATCCCCTGCATTGCTGGTTTCATTGACATTGTTGTCACCAGCCCCAGTAGCATTCGGGTTGTTGTCATTATCTCGGGAACATTTCTGAGTCTGCTCCTCCACGCTCAATGTGAAATCTCCAGATGAAAATGGTTCTACCAGCACCTGAAAATTGCTGAGCTATACAAGTAATGGCAAATTGACATAAGCGAATATGATGCACCTCTGGTGCATTAGGACTGTGGTTTGAATTGATACACACAATAGCAAGACTGTTGTAGTTGCCCGACCAAGTGTGACCATCATATCGGATTGCTGTCAGGGCGACACCAAATACAACTAAGTACTAGCCTTCCCTTAAAGATACAAGACTAGAAAATGGAGCGAAGGGTTAGAGGAGAGGGAGGAGGGATA
>QLPF01001842.1:0-25022 GCA_003314045.1 Hygrophorus pudorinus
AGGCGCCGATGTATACGAAACAACCACAGTTCAGCACGAGGTCGATGACAGAGGAGAACATCTCGCCCTCCGTTTGGGCATTGAAGTGGCCATCCCATGAGATGGCGCTCCCTGTGGTAAGGTAATGAGACCTGAATTAGTGCGGAAAGAATGAGAACTGACCGACGGCAAAAGCGGCCAATAGATCGTCAGTGCCAATTGTGCTTGCAACACCGATCGTCAAGAACGAGAGTGCCAGGTACTGAGCAACATAGGACTCGCGGTCAATGAAGCCCTTCCGATGGGAGTACTTCATGAGATGAGAGAAAGCAAGTCCTGTCTGAGCATTAGATAAGCTGAATACATTGAAAAATCGAAAGTGAGAAACCTAAAAGGGCACCAAAGACAACGCCCAACAGGACCTCATCTAGATACGGGTTACTATAGATATCCAAAGAGAAAACGGGCGAAACCTACATAACCAGCCAACCAAGAACCACTTCTTGATCGCGACACGACGAGAGGTCTCCAATGTGAGGTAAATCGAGATACTCAGGAAAGGATAAGCCATGCCATCGTTTGCCGCAGATTCTGCAGATAATATGCGGCGTAAATTGATAGGTACATTAGCAGTCGCAAATTTCCCGCCTTGAGGAATGGAGTCAAGTCATTTATAACAATTTGCAATCAATGGTTGACTTACCAACGATAGCAGCGCATATTATGGGGTCAGTGGGGGTCAGACAAGCCGCAATGGCCAGGGATGAGATAATGTTTAAATGAGGGAATAGGATATGCGTGAAAGCTGGAAGACGGATTTCCGTTGAAAAATTCTACGTAGAACTAGTAGACTCAACCGTACCAGCAACGATGATCCAACCAAACGCCATGGTGGGGACTACCATGACGAGAAGACTTTTCGCATGCTGCGCCATGTAGGATTGCGGTAACTCAACTCCTATGGCGAATAGACCCGTTGCAAGGACAACGCGCATGACCTCTAGGGTCACGACGTCTGTTGCAGATCCCCAGGACCGTGGATCGAATATGTTTGCACAATACGGGCCTATGATAACGCCAAATGCAGTTCCAAGGACGACTTCGTTGATATAGAGCTATTCTGGTGCTTTAGACCATCATGACCTGGGCAAAGATAGGACTTGGAGGTACCTTTTCTTTTGAGAGAAGAGAGAACATAGAAAACTAATAACAAGATATTGAAGCAAAGATAAATTCCATAGCTATGAGGACTCGACTCGAGGCTTACCGCAACCACAAATCCTCCCAAGCAAATGTAAGCTACACCAGGTGAAGTCACCTGCAGAAACGAGTGGGTGATCTGGGAGAACGAGGCATTGAGTGACGAACTTGCAACAATTCTGACATGATTTCTGCTGGCTGGGGCCTGAGGACACGGAGGTACTGCAAGTTCAAGTTGTGTAACAGTTAGTGACGCAATTTATAACTTTTCAGACATGGTCACGCCCGTTTCCAATCTGGCGCGTGCCACTCGCGGCCATGCTTCATAGGCCAGGCTGGTGGGACATGCTACGAACGGCAGAAATGCATTGGCCAATACACGGAAAAGTAGTGTAGTTTAGCTTTTATTAATAACATTATCAGTGCTTCTTCAAGCTTCAAGCTTCAAAATAAAGTAATAAATATAGTATTCATCGAATATTCGTAGATCCGCTGGAAAGCATGTCATCCTTGTGCAGGGCCGTAGAGTGCCCAGGGAAGAAGTACTATCTGGTGCGTGCCACCCGTCGATTACAGGCTTAAGCGCTCGGGCCTCAAGGCGTCTTGTCCTGGAGGATATATGTTATCGAAAGAGATACGATGAATCAGATTACCGACTCGGACATTCCCTTGCAAGGTGGGTGTGGCAATACCTGTGAGGAATTCCATGGGCGGAGACAAACAGACGCACTGTGCCATGAACAAATGTTTTCTTTGAGCATCGTAGATCGCCGTTGTCGATGTCGATGTCAAGCTCTGAGTCCCATCGTCTTAAGGTATCTAAATGTTCATCAGCAATGTCTCATCTATGGCAGTTTCCCTCACCTTGTCCTTGTATTTTTCACCGTAGAAGGAATCGCATTTGGATATAAACTTGATGCCGTTGGTGAATCCTTTCCATGCAATGCCCAGCAAGATATTCGAATAATCTTGAAAATAGACTCTGACCTGGGGCCAGACTCCACGATCATCGACAGAATACCCCGGTCTGACATTATTAGCCGGTGAAACGTTACCGTTATGAAAACAAACGTATCGTCGCTGTGCTTTTCGAAATGTCCATAGACTGGCTACAGAGAATGTGTCATTCGATCTAGACCTCGCAGCCACGGAGACGGCAAATTTGGACGCTTCGTCGATCCCATTTCAGCGAACACGTTATAGTGAAGGTTGAAATTAAGACGAATGTAATCTTGAAAAGCTCCATCGAAGCATCGGACCCTACCTCCGGTGCCAGTGGTTTACGGCCCATTGAGCGTCCAGTCGCATTGAGCCGATCCAAAGCTGGACTTCGGCTCGAGGGTATCGAGCTGCTTCGAGCATGCTAGATAGTAATACAATTTCTGGCAAGAAAATCAAATGGACTGTTCGGTACGTATACATCCTATACACTCACTTGCGCAAGCTTGCAATTCTGGCACGACGGACCAAATAATGTGAGATTTTTCCAAGAAAGTTTGAAACCTGCATGAACGGCGGAGCGTCACGGTGAGTATGAGAAAGCCAACAGCGACACTAGCGGTGCTGAGGTGATATGACTCAAACCAGTTCGTCAAACGCTGCTCCAACTAGCGCTCACTTCCAAGAACTTCCAACTTCCAAGTGGCCGCTCTAAAAGCACACTGAGGCTGCCATCGACATGATGATGATGGAGTTGGTCCTACGATTGGATCCGTATTCATTCCACTCAATCGCCCTCACAGGCCAAGACTCTGATTATACATAGCATTCTCGCATAAAACTACCCGATGTACCACCGTGCACTGCCATCCCAGACCGGGTAATCTCATCCGACGTTTCGGTTTCCGTCAACTGTCTGGAGCAGCTCCAAGTTGCTCGCGGTGATGGCATCAATTGCATGATGATCTGAATCCCATGATACCCATCCAGTGCCTTCCGTCAATAACTTGCTTGTCCTGGTATCGCAAAGTACTCCACCGCTTCAGCTTGACGCCACTGGCAAAATCACGAATTCTTTAGCAGTGCAATGCTGCCCGAGGACCTAAACGTAATGGAATTCGAACAAGTTGTGACTCTGGTGTCTTGGACTCTCGGAATCACAAACGTCGAAACAAGGACTATGGGTTATATGTGCAGCATCTCCATTGAACCGGAGTTGATTTATGATAACGAATCGATGAACCGGAAATGGGCTGTCCCTGGATGAACGTAAAACCTTTGACAAGGAAGGCACAACCGAAGACACTCGGGGCAGAGCCGGTTCAGTTCGTTTCAAGATTGTCTCCTTGAACTTGAATCGGGAGATCTTCATATAAGTTCTCAAGCAAGAGAATGCAGTACTTTTCGAGGTATGGCGGCTACCGCGAGCACCACTATCAGTACGGGAAACATTCTGATACTCCCGTTCTCGGACCCCAATTATGTCGACCTCAAGTCCTCCCTTACATTCGTATTCATTGGCGCCGTATTTGCGTCTCTTTTAATCCCTATGCTCATTGCTCTAGTTTTCTTCTCCACGGAAGAATCACGCCACCGTTGGTTGTTCAATCTTAATGCACTCGCCCTCGTATTTGGAATCGTGCAAGGTATCCTTTTGTCTGCGTTATATGTCAGTAACTTCATTCTCAGCTAACGTCACAGTTCTGACTCACTTTTCACCCAGGCTCATAATATTCTATCCCCTTTGTCCACAAACCTCGTTCACTTCAATCTAGCCGTGAATATACTGTTTCTATTCGCTCCCTTGTTTGTCGAATCGATTCTCATCTTCCGACTGGTGGCTGTTTTCCCTTCTCGGGTGAATGGGCTTCGTACCGTCTGCCTTGTTGTGGCATTTCCTGTTATCGTTCGAATCGGACGAGTCATCAACATGTCAATTGCAATCGCAAAGGCAGTCCAAGCATCATCACATGGTATCGCTGAGCAGTGGTTTGCGGTACTTCCCTATGCAAGGGCGGAGTGGCTCTTGGCACTAGTGGATACAACGTACGCAGATTTTTTTTTTAAAACGCAAATATTCCTGATTACTTCCGCATAGTTATGTTTCCATTGTGTTCTTATACCGACTGAAGAGGCGTAGTCCTAGAACGACTCGCAGCCGTATCTTCCGACCATGTGAGTCTATGACCGCGGAGAGAGATATACAAGCCTTTGCTGATATACGAGCCCTTGTCACTTTAGCCGAAATGACCGCTCGTCTCCAAGGCTTATTTTACATCGCAATCTCCAACTTCGTGCTTCCTTGCATATTAGGTTTCGTTCAAGTCATCCTTGTCTTCACTGTCCCAGTTCAAGGCAGCTCCGAGCAGCAGCGAATCACATGGTTCTTCGAGTGCTCATACATCATGATCACATACAACTACCTCACAATCATCGGGGTTGTATTCGCCACTGTCTGGTCGACTGGTTCTACGTGGGTTTCGGAACGGCACACCGCGTCTTCTGCTTTCCAATCCGAAAAAATGTTTGTCTCGCCGACATCTTCTGGTGCGACGGCCGTTACACATAGTCGAAACCGAAGTATCCCAACCGTCCACTCCAGTGCGTCTAATTATATCTATACGCGAGTAATGCTCAACGATGTTGAAGAACTTGCCATGCCTATCGACAAACCCGAAACGAACGTCGGTCCGACACCATTTGGCCGGGAATTTTCTCCCTTGCGTTACCAAGAAACATTAGAACACAAACCTGATGCCCCTGTCTTCAATAGGACTCAGGATTAATATCATGACAAACTTGAACGTCCTGTGTCGGTATGTTCTTCGTTAGCTGCCCGACCGTACTCCCCTTTGACAGCGAACACAAGTTGCAGTGTATTGGTCCTACACTGACAGGCGCACTTTATTTCCTTGATGAAACGACACTAAGTGTTTATTTATCATACATCCGCTATGTTGGCGGATTGTACACAATGTAAACAGGAGTATCAGCATTACACTACAAGATATGCATCATCTAATGGCAGTAGAAAGTTTTGTAAGTTATATCCATACGTCAGAACTTCCGCGACCTCCATCCACAACTGTTAGAACTACTACAGCGAATGCACTACCCTTCAACCTCGCACCCGCACCTACACCCGCCAGCGCGCCTATCAAGCCGCTGGCGTCCCCTTGTCGTCGTCAGCAGGTGGAGGAGGGTCTGTGTGTGAGGACCCTTCACAGACTGTGGTGACCAAACCGGATGCAGAGACCACCCCTGTGTGCACACACAACACAGGCCTGGGGATCGTGTCTGGACTAAGAGTGTCCATATGGTCAATGTGCAACCCAATGGAGTGCGGGGAAATTTACTGGGCCGGACCATGAGGACCCTGAGGAGTTGGATCGCGAGCAGGACTTGTTGGTGGGGAACCCCGAGAAGTTGAAGCGCGAGCAAGAGGGTGCTGAAGAAGAAGATAATTGTCTGACATTACGGGTAGAGGTTGACGAGGCGGAAGGGGTATTTTGTTTTTTTGACGATCCTTACTAGAGGCACGCGGATTATGACGAGCAAACAACTCTACGGCGGCTCGCGATTGAAGGGCATTGAAAACCCTGGAAGATGGATTAGCACGTCACTGATGGACTACAAGGAAGATCACACATGGGGGTGGGTCCTATGGGAGCTGCTAGCGATGGAGCGCCGACACCGAGAGTGATAAGTAGGACCATGAAGGGGACAGAAATGTGGGCCATTGGGTGTGAATTTGAAATGTGTACGACCAGCGTAAAGGTGTAAATGGGAAGTTGATTTGAGGAGCTCAGCTGAAGACTCAGAGGTCAAGTTCACCCGCCTGTTATACTGGTGCTTGTGATTAGCAGATGTTTCCGCCAAAATCCGCGACCTGTCTCCGATTCCGAGAGATATCGCAAGTATCATGTCCTCCGTGGGTGAGAATGCAAGAATTGTAATGGTCGAGCCTGAGGAACCCATCTTTCTTCCTGATCTGTGGATTGCATGGATGTGCTCGGGGAACACTTGCCTGTTATATGGCTCTTCTTAACACTGCGTGGACAACTGCATTCATCGTTCACATGCTGATTGCACCCGGCACTGGCAGAACCCTCAACTCAACGTGTTAAAGGGCGCAAAAATCTTGGAACCCAGTCGAACCGTCATTGCGTTCAAGCACTTCAAAGTCATGGTCAACGCCAGGAAGGGTTTTCCTCTCTCCTTTATCACTATGTTTCTTGCGCTGGGTGT
The DNA here is from genome assembly GCA_003314045.1 of Hygrophorus pudorinus. Lineage (NCBI taxonomy): Eukaryota > Fungi > Basidiomycota > Agaricomycetes > Agaricales > Hygrophoraceae > Hygrophorus > Hygrophorus pudorinus. The sequence continues at coordinate 6,367 of QLPF01001842.1, forward strand.
CGTCTCTTCGCAGCATGCGTAAGTTCCGCCGATTTACAATTTGCCATGCTTGTGACATCAGCAATGTCAGAGGTCATGACGAGCTGCTTACTCGGACTGCACTCCAACTCTATGTTAGAGCTGACGTGCAAGTCATGCTATTCACACAACGGCCCGATGAGTCTAATGTATCGTGTCCACGTTAGAGGAGACGCTGACAATCTCTTTCACTGAATTGGACGCCAGACCCATCGAATTTGAACAGGATACTCAGGATTCAAGTTTTGGTTCTTACGACTCGATCGCACCCGCACGCCGAACCCTGCATCACGTCCACCAGCTGGCTGCCCATCACGTACGATAAATCCCCTCATTCTTTGCTTCGAGTCCCACCAATGCTCGGTTTTCGAATTCAGGCCACTCACGTGGCTCGCGCACTCGACGAGCCTGATCTCTAACGGTACACTCCATTCAATCTCAATTGCGCCTTCAAATTGTACTCACGCCTCCACTACACAGTCGTGGAAAAGGAAAAAAAAAAAAAAAGTGGCTGGCGGCGACTCGGAGCCAAAGGGCGACAGGCCCCCTACGCTGGATAAGATTGACGCACTGAGATTAGAATGCCTCGCGAAATGTGAAAAGAAAAACACCCTTGCTCAAAAGAAGAGATCCACGCAAGTGCGTCATGATGCATATCCTGATCGATATGGCAACGCTTACGCTGGAAGAGTCCTAGTGAATGGATGAATAAATACATGATGCTCGTGTTGGGTAGTGTAACATCACAATAACTTGAAGCGGAAGCCTGCAGTGGATTGAAACGGAAAACCCACTGCCCATCTGTAATGCCGACGCGCAGGCGCTGTACTGGCTGCGCCGTGTCGCGGGGGGCGTCTTGCCTAGGGTGTAAGGGCAGTCACAGCGGGTGCTGCGACGGGCCTGTTCTCATGAGCTCAGGGATCAAACTGGAGAGAGCATGGACGTGATGGACGTCACGCGTGCACGGACTCAGCAGAGTCAGACGGCTATTTCTGAAAAGCTTCAATCGATATGTGCGTCTTTGATTAATTGGAAGGTAAAACTATCGGCACAGTAGATTATCCTGCCTCGTTGACGATATCAACGGAACTGCAGGAAATCCGAGTCAATGGTATCAGATGTTCTGAAAAACTCATCTTTCCTTCCCCAACTGTGCTGAAGTATGTCGGCGGAGCAGCACCCCCGTGAATATCAATAAAATATGGTTTTTTCATCAAGTCAACCATGGTCATCTGAATATCCCCCATTCACATGCTGGCGGCAAGAATGTTAAAGGGCGCCAAATCGTAGACACCAGTCGAACCGTTCAAGCATTTCAAAGACATGGTCAACGCCAGGAAGAGTCTTCCTATTTTGATTGTTACTATTTTTCTTGCGCTGGGTGTTGGTGTCGTCTCTTCGCACCCTGCGTAAGTTCCATCAATTGTCAATTTGTGCCAATGTTATTGATAACGTCTGTGATGACATTAGCCATGTTATAGACTGCTTGCTCGGGATGCACGCCCTGTCTATGTTAGAGCTGACGTGTAAGTCATGCTATTCACACAACGGCCCAATGTCTGATGTATCATTTTAACATTAGAGGAGATGCTGGCAGTCTGTTCGCAGACGCTTCTGCAGCGGTACGACTATGTATCCAAAACTGTAACAGAAAGTTCCGTGCCACAAAGCAACAGAACGAATGTGTCAACGACTCGTGTCCTGGTATAGCCTGATATATCACCAATATCTGCTTCATTACACCCCATATGACTTCTGGTTGTGAGGAACAACATTGAGTCGTTGGCATAGCAAATCATCTTGTACTTGTAATTACAGTGCTGTAAATAGGGTGATTCTATTTGGCACCCTGGGTGCACCAATTTCCCATGCACCCCTTTCCTTATATAGTGATAGCTAAGTGGAATACATTCAATAAATCAGTTTTAACTGGAGTCCTGTGGGTGATAAGATTATAAAAATTTGTGATGAGTAGGCTGATGCCGCTAAGTGTTCACAGAAAAATAATCCTCTTGTTTTATTCCATAGTCACTCAAATATAAGCATAAATCTGGGACAAGTTCTTTATTCTGAAGTGACTATGCAATCAAACAAGGGGATTGTTTTTCTGTGAACACTTAAAGGTATAAGCCTACTAATCACAATTTTTCTATAATTTTATCACCCACAGGAGTTCAGTTAAAACTGCTTTATTGATGCATTCTACTTAGCTATTACCATATAAGGCAAGGGGTGCAAGGGAAATTGGGTGGGGCCCAGGGTGCCAAATAGAATAATTCCTGTAAATATGTATACAGAAAGTCACCAAATGTTTGGGTGAGACCCTGAAAGTATGGCCTATCTCTCTTTGGCTGCCGAGTAGTCCTTCGACTTTGAGGGAATGCAATTATGATGCAAACTCTCACATTCCACACTTGAGGGTGACAAGGCTGTCCATCACTACCACTCAGCATAGCCCTAGCCAGTCGAGACCTGTGCTTGAGCTGAAAATTGACGATGAAGTGAACACAGGAGGTAAACAATATCTCGACAGAAGCGGTCGGAAAGTAACAGAGTGTGTGCAGTTTGTTATTGTTATCATGCAAAAAGTGGGCCAGGCAATCTGCCAAAGTGTTACCCCAGAGCACAATAAGACCCCCTACCTTACAGGTAATTGATTCCTATGCCAACCCAAGCTCCGACCAAGCCTCCTCTTTGTAGGCTCGAACTTCCTTCCAGCCGCAGACAGAAAACCCAGCCCCTCCACCCATCTCTACTGTCAATTCAGCAGCAACCACTTATGTCTGCTACCTCAATCCCTAGCCAGGCTGGCTCTCACCGGCTTAATTGTCTTATCAAAGGTGAATCTATCATCTTTTTGTGGGGTGGGATTGTGTGGTTAGCAACTTGAAGGAGGATGTACAATGCAAGCAAGCAATGGGTATTCTAAAGGATATTGATCTTCACACACTGGAACTGTGGAAGGTGAGCACCATCAATGAATTATGTGAAGTGACATGACATACTCCCACAACAGGTTGACATAGTGTTGCAGCTGTGGCTGCAGGCCGGGCTGATTTCTAGCCAGCCGGTCACTGGCTCGGCTAAGGCTGTGCACTGGCTTGCGGCTATAGCTGTCAAAAATCCAAAGCTGCAAGCCGCCAGCTAAGCCGGCTTATATACATGTACTAGTATTTTAATTATATTGCATAGTATACTAGTTATGATTATTAATAGATGATTTTTCAGGCTGTGGACTGACTTTTGCACTTTGTTCAGCCCACGGGTGTGTTTGTTTCTGCACACACTCAGCCTCAGCCACCGAGTTCGAACTCAGCCACCCACCTCAAGACACCACCAACTGCTTGAAAAAGCGGTAACCGCGGGCCCACAAAGTAAGTAACTCGTTATCTACAGCTTTATTAATGTACTATATATATATATATATAGGTAACTTTTGTGTTTAAACACAAGACAATGCACCTGGCGTGGCACCCACCACCACCACCAACATGAACACGAAGGCCGGCACCACCACAACTAAACACCTGCCGACTTGCTCCAAACACAAGACAGCAACATCACCTACACCTCCAATAGCCATCTTGCATCAAACACAAGACAGCCACATTGTCTCTCATTCCACCCCACCACCACCATCCCACCTCGTCAGTCGCACCCCCACTGGCTGTCTCACATCAAACACAAGATGGCCACATCGTCCCCGTCACCCACCACACCGCCCCATCCCTCGTCACCCACACTGGCCACATCACCCACCCTGGCCTCGTCACCACCACCAACCACACCCCCACACTCTTCAACAGAGTGCAGGGTGTCTGTTTTCACCCACCCAGCCCCACCTACCACATATCCCACCCCTGCACTCTTCAACAAAGTGCAGGGTGTCCGTTTTCACCCACCAGGCCCCACCCACCATGTATCCCACCCCTGTGCTCTTCAACAGAGCACAGGGCATTTGACTTTATTACTGTAAACTACATACATGCCAGTGGAGCCAGCGAAATGCTGGCTCCTGCCAGTAAATTTTTTTACTGTCTTTTTCGGAACAGTTGGCGGAATGCGAAAATAGAAAAATAAAATCATCGGAAAATAAAACAACGATATCTCACTGAATAATGGCCGGAATGTCAAAAGGAGGGCCGGAATAGGATTGGGCTGTCGAAGAGAGCAGCACTGTGGTTGACCAGGTGTAAATAATGCGTGTTTCAAATTCTCAAATTTCAGCATAAAACACAGTTATTGTTATTCTACTAGTAATCTCAGCACATATGAGTCAGTTTTTGCTGACATTCCATAAGAGCCCTACACAGAATGGTAAACTAAAGAACTTTGGATGGACGGAGCAAAGTATGTGAGTATCAAGCTACCCTGAGTCATGAGCATCAATGCCAAAATTTGAATTTGAAAACCTGCATTATTTACACCCAGTCAACCACAGTCCTGCTCTCTTTGACAGCCCAATCCTATTCCGGCCCTCCTTTTGACGTTCCGGCCATTATTCAGTGAGATATCGTTGTTTTATTTTCTGATGATTTTATTTTTCTATTTTCACATTCCGCCAACTGTTCCGAAAAAGACAGTAAATAGAAAAGTAAGATTTTTTATAATATATACCAGCTGTGCACCAACTGTAGATGACTGCAGCCGGCTATGTACAGCTCACGGCTATGGCTGGTGAATAAGGGGTAAATTAGCCAGCTGCAGCTCCAGCTAACTTAGCCGGCTGGCAGCTAAGCCAGCTGCAGCAACACTAGGTGGGGGAGGTCAAGGATAATCAGTTTAAGCAAATGTAGGTAGTGTTCTGTACATGTAGCGGTCTAGTATAATGAGGGGAATATCCATAAGAACAATAGTCTTGAGTTATTGTACGACCACTGAGCAAAGGTTGGTTCTCCATTGAAGTTCTTGTTGGAGTATTGTGCCCAGGGTGAAGATGGCATAAGGGAATTGATGAGTGAAGGCTGTCTCATTCGGTGGATCTGCCAGACATAACATAAAAAGTGGAGGGGGGAGGAGGATGGCAAGTGGGGGTAGAAATGAGGATAGGGGATTCTGTGATGAGTGATGGATGAACCAAGTGGTTTCTCAGGGAAACAATAACAGAGAGGATCATGTTTTGTCACTAGCAGCAGAGGTAGATGGTACTTGCGACTGATCCAATTTGATCACCCTATTGATGTCAAAACACCAATATGCCCATAACTTCTCAACCACTATGCCGATTCCTACAAACTGGGGATCATTTTGAAGGTCTTTGAGAGGCAAATCCAACGCGGGTAAAACAACAGGAATGCACAGGAAGATGGTCAAGATCAGCGGGGTACAAGGGGGAATGGTAAAGTGAGCTTGTGCTCAGGACAAAGGAAGTGGAGGGGGATCACAGGCCTACTTTGCACTTATGCGGTGGATAGAGGGTGGTAAAGGGGTCGAAATAAGAAGAGTAGAAGGGGAGGATTAGGACCAAGATGACCAGTCTGTTATTCTGTCAGGGCAACACCAAATACACTTAAGTACTGGCCTTCCTATAGATACAAGACTTATTGGTGAGGCAAGAGGGTTAGAGGTAAGGGAGAGGAGGGAAAGGAGAGAAGAGAGGTCGCCAGAATGTAATCTAAGAAGGAGGCCCCATAGACATGGTGGTAATCCTGAGATAACAGACTGGAGAGTCTGTTACTCGTTTATTGCAATATATACACTAAATGGTACAGTGGCTGTGTACTACTACATTTGGACATGAATCAGATGTGCTGTACTTGCAGGCAATAGTCAGGTGATAATGTGTGCAGCACAAGAAAGAAAGGATATATGAAGAAAGAGATATACTATATAAAGGTGATCATCAGGCACGAGGTCGGTGCATGTTTGTGAACCAAGATAGCAGGATAGCCTTATGATTGAAAGGCTATGGGCAAGGCTATGGACCGAAACAATGATTGGTGGCTGTTGGATTTATCTGGATGGCATTCTGGCAACCTCTCTCCTCTCCTTTCCCTCCTCTCCTTTACCTCTAACCCTCTTGCTTCACCCATAAGTCTTGTATCTATAGGAAGGCCAGTACTTAAGTGTATTTGGTGTCACCCTGACAGCCACCATGGGTAGGGTATGTCCTGGTTCTCGAGGTACATGTGGCACTGCTTGTTCTGAGCCTAGACAATGCAGGGGCAGCACACAGCTAAGACAGCTGAATAAATGTGAATGAGAAAATGCATACAGTGAGGAGGATAGACATTACTTTTCTTGGGATTATCACAGCAATCAAAGCATGTATGGCAGTGCACACTTTGAGTCTCCCAAAACATGGTAAGATAGGCCTCATTCAACAACACCTAGATCACCAGACATTACTTTTATTGTGACCCAAAGTGACCTGTTGTGACTTGACGAGTCAGGTCTCGGCCCACTTGCCTCCTCAGGCTGAGTGTGTCGACTGTGGACTATACCTCTGAAATCTTTGTTAGGTGAGGTACTAGGGACCTTACACAACATATCCCATGCAATAACTAATCACAAATTCAGTCAAACAACCCTGGCCAGAGCTAGATCCCTCAAAATGCTCTCAGGCAAAACCCTATGGCCATGATATTGCTTCAATGCCCAGGTGGCCTGTTTTCCATTCAAGCCTCTTCAGTATCTATCCATAAAATGGAGGGAGCACATTGCAAATCTGTTTGGGGGACAGGGCCAGGTCAGTCTCAGGTTTAAAGTGAGACTTCCGAGACTTCACTCACCAGTGTATTGACTCCAATTGAATGGAATTCAGGGCTTCAAGAACATTGTGTTCAAGATCAGCTTCTTTGGTTGATAGTGGAAATTGTCAGTAGATACATTTAGAGTACCCTCAGCATTGCTCTATAAAGTTGAGCTCACAGTGAAATTTAGGGAAGAAAATGGCATGAAAGCCTCAAGCTTTACATGCAATCTCCAACAGAGATTCAATGCCAACAAAATCTGGCTTGTTGTAGAGCATTTGGCGGCAACAGCACTGGTGTGCACCCTTTTTGCACTCGAACTTTGGGCACTCTGCCTGGATTTTTGATGCATTTGTATATCTGCATTCCTCAAGAATGATAGCCATTCCTTTGAATACTCCGGCTTGTTTGTGCCCTTCTGGGTAATACAGTGACTGCAGAGTCCCATCCCTAAACTTCCTGTCACCTATTGGGACCTTCTTTTTCTTGATCTTTCCATCTGTTCCATAAACTGACTTCCCCTCTTTATCTGTGACATTCACTTCAACCCCCCAGTTCTTTATCTCCTTGCCAGAACCCCAGTCAGTCTCATCCCATTTATCTCCATGTTTTGGTGGATTCTTGGGCATTTTTCGAGCGGGCAGAGTGTCATCTGCTCTTTTGAGATGTGTTGTTGCATTGTCAAACACAAGTATGTGGTTTTCATCAGGATAGTGTTGCTGAAGGATGTTTATTGCATTGCTTGTCATGACATGACTTTTACCCCTATCTAGTTTCCTTTTTCGAACATTCTTTCATCCTATTTCAGACATTCACATGGCCTATAAACAATTGCCACATGGACATTCTTTAATTATATCTTCTTTGATCACAAAGCACAACAACAGTGTTCTGCTCCGGACTCGGCCTGCCACATGGTTGCTCCACCGACCTATTTCCATCCACCACTGATCAGATTTCGTCCTAATCTCCATTTGGATTAATGAGCACAAGGCACACCATTCCTAAACACACTTCTGGATTCTGGACCCACAAACGATCAATCAGACTTCTATCGATCAATTACCAGATAAACTTGACAGCTGCCAATCATTGTTTCGGTCCATAGCCTTGCCCATAGCCTTGCCCATAGCCTTTTGATCATAAGGCTATCCCGCTATCTTGGTTTGCAAACATGCACTGACCTCATGCCCAATGATCACCTTTATATAGTATATCTCTTTCTTCACATATCCCTTCTTTCTTGTGCTGTGCACATTATCACCTGACCATTGCCTGCAAGCACAGCGCGTCCAATTCACATCCTAATGTAGTAGTACACAGCCACTGTAATATTTAGTGTATATATTGCAATAAACGAGTAACAGACTCTCCAGTCTGTTATCTCAGGATTACCACCAATAATCTTCGTGGCATCTAAGTCATAGCATTCTGGCGACCTTCCCTCTCTCTCTCTTCACCTCTAACCCTATCGCTTCACCCATAAGTCTTGTATCTTTATAGGAAGGCCAGTACTTGAGTGTATTTGGTGTTGCCCTGACATTGCTGGCCTGCTTCAGAATGTCCTCATTGGTGAAGTACCCTTGTTGTGCCTTCCCGACCTTGAACAGAACTCGTGACTCAGACTTCTCATCAGGTGAACACAGCCAGCCATAGTCAGGGCTTATGAAGTCAGCGACTATCAGCAAGGTGCCTTCACCCTTGGCATAAGGTACAGCCTTCTCGCTCTTATGGACCCATCTGATCTTTCTCCTTACATTTGCATAATATGTTGATTCATCGTGGTTCCAGACAACAACCCGGGGGCTGGCTGGAGGTGCGAGACACTTCATTCCATCTGTTGCAAAGATCTGTGTTCACAAGAGGAGTTCTGCCCATACTGGAAGGAAGACTAGCTGTTGGTACTCGACCACATCAGCTCTCTTGTGTCTATCAACAAACTGCCCACTTGAGGTTTTGGTCCACTGATACCCCACTGCCTTCATCCATCACTGAGCTGTTGCGAGAGAGATTGATTTGGTGGGTCCAAGTTTGAGCAGTGCTTTAACCTCTGGCTGATTGACATAGTGGACAATGTCCATTGCACAGACATATTTCCCTATTCCTTGCAGGTGCAATTCCAGCTCATGCCAGAAGTCTTCGTCCTCAAGAATTGAGGTGTTCCATGTGCTATAATTATTTAGTGGTAGGTCATTGTGATTGTGCACATACTTGTGACTCCATTCATGAAGCCGCCTAGCTAACCATAACCCTTTTTGAAATGCATTTGCAGTCTTTAGTGACATGCCCAGCCATCCATTTGGTTTTGAGCTCATGTCAATATAGTTCCACAAGAACATTGTCATTTTTCAAGACAGCTTTGCAAGAGCCTGTCAAATTTTGGGTCCTTGTAGCCACCCTTGTCTGAGTCATGAGGTGGCCTCAGAGTCACCTTCAAGTCTGCTAATATCTGCTTGGCTTCATCAATGGTTGGTGGGGGAATAAATTGGCCAGCATGTGAAGGTGCACTTGACCATTGTTGATTGTCTCTGTCTTGAAGCTCATGATCCTCCTCTTCAGACTCCTCTTCACATTCCTCTTCAAGTTCCTCCTCATTGGCTTCCTCGGGCAATGCTATTTGTGGTGAAGGGGGTGGCATGTTGACATTCCCTATGGATTGTAAAGGATTTGGCCTGCAGTAAGATGCAGGCAGTGCAGTAGGATAGCTTCCAGAGATCAGAGTCTGCGAAAATAGATCATTTTTTTGGTGTATAGAAATATGGCATTCAATTGCTTTACATTCTCGTTTTCAACTATTGCTATCTGTCTTTTCTTTGTTGGGTTTTTCTGTGAGTATTCTCCCATATTGTCACTTTTTGAGTGCTTTCTTCATGGTATAGGCAGCAGTATTGATAATGTCATGCTTGCTGAGCCACAAATGTACTATTTGTAAGCAAAAACACTACTACTCCTTCATCTGATAGAATTTCGAAAAAGTGCTTCCACAGACTGTTCAACATGGTCTTCTGTATCTTTTGTGGAAGGGATTTTTGTTGAAATACTGTCAATTAATATCCTTAGTCGTTTTACAGTTTTGTCACTCTTTGGTCATGTGATCTAGCTGTTTGTGAATGAGGCCTATCTTAGGCCTTGGTGTATGTACTTAAACTTCAAGTTTTTTTCTGGTTGCCGAGCCTTTTCACCAATGTGAGCACCACTTTCCAATACATTCCAGGTCACCTCCATTACTTTTGACTGCACTGCTCCTGATCCCTGGACAAACATCATGTCCCATTCTGATCCAAGCTACACACATTGTTCAAACATCAGCAAAAAGAAATGTCTGCACAGACTCCCAATATATTCTAGTTAGATTGATGTAGATTTCATACCAGTTTTAGAAATTGTCAGTGGGCTGCTGCTAAGCCCCAGGTTACATATTTTTTATCTTATCAGCAACATGAGAAAGACATATCATTTACATATCATTTGCAAAAAAAAACAGCTACAAAACCAAAAAAGGAAACTAGAGAGTTGGAGCACACTGGATAACCCCCTTGCACAATGTGTACAACCTCACCTGAGTGGATGACCTTGAGTTCATGATGGTAGAAACTAAACTAAGGAGCCTATGGTAAAGGGGGGCATACCAACTAGGTGAAAATATAACCCTGTCATATTTTCCTGTTAAATAACAATCTAGAGTGCATCGGATTGCACAGGAAGCCAGGGCAAGAATGTGAGTGGAGACAAAGAGGCTGACCTCGTTTGGGTACTTATATCCAAGGGAGTTTTTGTCCTAGGTAGATGACACACTTGATAACATTGTGTTCGAAGTAATGTATCTCACCCTGGATAACATATAAATTCATGACAATAATGATATCTACAAACAATGTACTGTCTCAGAGTCAGTGATATGGAGATAACTATTGTTATCTGTAAGTGCTGCAACTTGTGCACTAACATGTTCTTGACCGCTAAGGTCATTTGGCTCCGACAAGGTGACAAGATCATAGCGATCAACGACAATTGATGCTGCAACTGCTTTGAATTTTGAACATAAGGTCTGTGCAGTGCTAATCAGTTTCTTCATGATAGCATTTGTTAGCGGGAAGTCTATAGTATATTTGTTAGTGGCCTAATAGTCAATAAAAAGATCCTAGCTTACTTTGCAGATAATGGGAGTTTGCCATATCCCAGGCCTTTACCGCTGCATTTTTTAGCAGCATACTGTAGGCCTTTGGTAGGCTGTTTTCTGTAAGAGTCCATAAATCCATATTCAAGTTGTCCTTCACTAGCTTGAAGACCTTTGTTTCTAGTTCAGATCCGAGTTGGTTGTTGATGGTGGGGATGTATTGGATGGGGGTGAAATGAGTGCTGACACTACTAGTAGGTGCAGTCAACTTTGAGAGCCTTGGACAGCGATTCTTGGCATACTAATACATGTCATCTACTTTGGCCCCTCTGACAGTCTGCAGTTGGTATATTAATGATATTATCAGTAAAAGTAAGTAAAAACTCATGTCAATAACATGGCACATCAAATTACCAGTACCTGATACTGTATTTCCTCTCACATCCTTGCCAACTCATAGGGGTTGACTCGGCAGTTGAGGTATCTCATCAGTCTGGGGTGTGTCATGGTGAGGGGTAGTGTAACGATCCGGAGATAGCAAAGGTGCACAGCTATACTGGTGTAAGTTGTCAGGAGGTTCTATGATGGGCTGGGGTGAAGGTTCAAGCCGGTTGGGACACAAAAAGTCACTGTCAAACATTTGAAATAGCCAAAGTGTGCCACCATATGCCTGGGGGCCATCATAACCCCAGGTGTGACCAATGGATTGATTGCTAGTGGACAGCCCTGCAATCGGCCGGGATGAAGGGGCCTCAGACCAAATTGACCAGGCACTGTCGAATGCTGTTATGAAATTGTCATCATAATTGACATCGGTAGAGACTGAAAACAGATCCTCCCAGAGCTGTAAACCGGGCTCATAGAAAGGAGATGTGTCCATGAAATTGAATTGCAAGTCTTCAGTGGAAGCATTTGTTTCAATTGGTAAGGTATCCAAGACAGAAACAGCAGACAAAACCATAGGGTATTCTTGATTGTTTTCTAACTGGGATTCCATTGGTTGGCTGCTTGGATTCAGTCCAGATCCGCAGGCTAGCTTTGGGATCTAGAAAATTATAAGTACAATGCAATATAAATTAGCTATGTGCACCTTAGCATATGCATGCCCTCTGGGGGCTGACTCTCTTCTTGCTCTTCTACCAGTCATCGATGGGTTGTAAGTGTGTGTGTAAATGTTCGAGCCTGTGAAAATCAGATAGCTTTGAAGTGACTGGGATATGCTAAGCACTGCAAATCCAAAGAAGGCAATCATGTTGCAGGGGCTACAAACTCCTTAGATATCATACATCATACACACAGAGAAACTATGTACAGTGGCACAGCTGTGTGTGAGGATGTCAAATACAAGCTTGGGTATGAAAATGAGCAAATAAACTGACCAGTAATCTTTATACACAACTCATCAAGCTTTAGGTCACAACTCCTCTGCATCACTGCAACTATCGGAACCATCTCCCTCACTATCTTCAACATCGGAGTCTCGGTTGAGGTTGGTAGGCTGTTGGACTGATGAAACATCAATACAGCGGAACAATATTTCCTTTGTTTCGTTACGGGGAGCAGGTGGAACACCGGGCCTTCCTAGGTCAATTACTGGTACACCCTTTGCTCTCATATGGTCCTGAAGAATGGTCTCTTGGATATCTAGGACTTTGATAGATGCATTATGTTCCTTCCCACATTCCTCGAGAAACTCGATCAACAAGCAACTTTCTTGGAGTTTGGCGGTGATAGCAACTGCTTCTGCACAAACGGCTGCCTTGGTGGCTGTCATGACATGACTTTTACCCCTATCTAGTTTCCTTTTTTGAACATTCTTTCATCCTTTTTCGGACATTCACACAGCCTATAAACAATTGCCACATGGACATTCTTTAATTATATCTTCTTTGATCACAAGGCACAACAACAGTGTTCTGGTCTGCCACATGGTTGCTCCACCGATCTATTTCCATCCACCACCGATTGGATTTTGTCCTAATCTCCATTTGGATTAATGAGCACAAGGCACACTATTCCTAAACATGCTTCCGATTTCTGTACCCACAAACAATTGATCAGACTTCTATTGATCAATTACCAGATAAACTCGACAGCTGCCAATCATTGTTTCAGTCCATAGCCTTGCCCATAGCCTTTCAATCATAAGGCTATCCTGCTATCTTGGTTCACAAACATGCACCGACCCCATGCCTGATGATCACCTTTATATAGTATATCTCTTTCTTCATATATCCTTTCTTTCTTGTGCTGCACACATTATCACCTGACTATTGCCTGCAAGTACAGCACATCTGATTCATGTCCAAATGTAGTAGTACACAGCCACTGTACCATTTAGTGTATATATTGCAATAAACGAGTAACAGACTCTCCAGTCTGTTATCTCAGGATTACCACCATGTCTATGAGGCCTCCTTCTTAGATTGCATTCTGGTGACCTCTCTTCTCTCCTTTCCCCCCTCTCCCTTACCTCTAACCCTCTTGCCTCACCCATAAGTCTTGTATCTATAGGAAGGCCAGTACTTAAGTGTATTTGGTGTTGCCCTGACAGTGGCCCTCTTGGTGGCCAAGGGCATCTGGTGTAAGCCTGTTGAAACCCCTTCTGAAAGTGGCTTGCACCTGCACAATATGTCATCAATGTCAATGTGTTATCAACAGTATTGTTTTCCTTACCTTTGTCACACTGGAAGGATTCAAACAGACAGCAGAATTCATCTCAATTGCACCTATTGCATAGAGATATTCATTCTTGGTTGGTTTGGAATAAGGATTGAACCTCGGATGAAGATGGCATTCTCTCAGGATATTATATTCAGATTTCATGTCAGAGGAACTTGTTCTTTTCAAAAGCCTTTTCACCTTTTTTTTCACCTTTTTTCATTTTTTTTTTTCATCTTGAACAACTTGTTCTTTGCAAAAGCCTCTTGATCTTTTTTCAACTTTTTTTTCATCTTGAATTTTTGTCAGAAGGCTCTTGACCTTTTGTTTTGATCTTTTCGTACAACTTGTGGCTGCTGGTTTGAATTAATTTTTTAATTATTCACTGAGCTGAAATGATTATAAAATATAGGTACACAGCAGTTAAAAGTGTACAACCACAGGATTTGAACTCAGGACCAAATCACATGACTAAATTACTGCACACTCATCCACTACACCACAGAGTCATATAGTAATACAACTAACTAAGGATATTTATGTAGGCTTTTTTTGACTTGAAGCTTTTGACTTGTACATTTTTTTCTGACTGTAACCAAACAACACTACACAGTGCCAGGTCATCCACAATGACAACGACAATGACAACTAACAGGTAAGTAAGTAAAGTTATAATTACTATGCTTACCAGTGTAAATATTAATAGGGCTTGAATGCAGCTGTGCCCATTTCATCCAAAGTGCACGGCTGCCTCATCACCACTGCACAACATCTTCACTCAAGATGGTTGTTCAACCCACCCATGTCCACATCCACCTATGGCCATTCCCCAACCAAGCATGTGCCCATGTCCATAAGCAACAACTCATAGGAAGAGGTCATAGATAACAAAAAAAGTAAGTTTTTCAAAAAGAAAAACTCTGAATAAAACAGCAATGCCGTTCACCCCAGGACACACCCAGCTGTGCCTGTTCAGACCCACACACGTCCCACTAGTGTTCCCAAAGTTCAGTTTGAAACTGTTGAAACTCAGTTCAAACCCAAACCAAACTCTGAAGTTTGGGTTTGGTTCAGCCAAAAACCCCTTGGGAACCAAACCAATTACCATATATGGTAAGAGTTCAGGTTTGAAACCTGAACCAAACTGCTTTGGAGCCAAACTTCAAGGTTTGGTTTGAATTTTGGCTGAACCAAACTCCAAAGTTTGGTTTGGGGTTTCAAAAAAAAGGCCAAAACCAGACCAAACTGAACTTTGGGAACACTATGTCCCACATGTGCCCCATCTATCCCTCCTGCTCCTCAAATGAGTGCAGATGGCTCTTTTTTGACCACGTGCCCCATCCACATCAACCACCACCCCAAAATGAAACCAGTGCGACCTGCACACTCAGCTAAAGCCATATGCAGAGCTGGAGGGCTGGGAACGGGTGGGGCAGCAACAAGGAGAGTTCATAGATGACAAAACAAGTGAGTTTATTATTTTCTAAACATCATACTCTCAACAAAATGGCAACACTGTTCACCCCAGCACACACCCTGCTGTGCCCGTTCGGACCCACACATGCCCTATCTACCCCTCCTGCACTCCAAACGAGTGCAGATGGCCAAAAACATATATTTTTTCATTGTTTTTTTACTACTTTATTTACTTATGGGACCCCACTCATGGTGCCAATGCACCACCTCTGCATGACAATGCCAACATGTCACCACCAATGCCAACACAGGGGGACGAGACAAGGGGACAAGGACATGCAGATGCAGAGATGGGACAAGGATGCAGGGATGGGGAGACAAGGATGCAGGGACAGGGAGATGAGGATGTGGGGACAGGGAGAGGATGCAGGGATGAGGGTGCAGGGACAAGGAGATGTGCCAGGCCCTCAAAGTCACAAGTCACAACTTTAATTATCTAGTCATTTTCTGCCCTCCTTTTTTCTGTGTTTGTACATCTCATGCCAGTAGTGTGTGTCTTGTAGTAGTGATCTAATATATCTCAATTGTGGTACTATTGGATATGAGAACCACAAATCCTGCTGAACAAAAAAAAATGATGGAAAATGCCCACCTAGAATCATGTGCCACTTACATAAGCTACAAGTAGTACTGTTCTGAGTAGTTACTCTTGCTTCCCTAGGTCCACTTCTTGAAAAAGGTGAAAACTCTTGAACCACTTGTGCCTCTTGTGCCTCTTGTGCAACTTTTAAAAGGTGTTCAAGTTGAAAAAAAAGTACATGTAGTCTTAGTGTTGCCACAGCTGTGGCTGCAGGCCAGCTGCCAGCCATGAGCCAGGCTGATTTCTAGCTAGCCGGTCACCAGCTCGGCTAAGGCTGTGCACTGGCTCGCGGCTATGTGTCAGGGCGACACCAAATACAACAAAGTACCGGTTATCCTGTAAAGATACAAGACCAGAAGATGAAGCAAAATGTTAGAGGAGGAGGATAAGAGGGAAGAGAGAGGAGAGAGGTCGCCAGAAAGCCATCTTAGAAGGAAGCCCCATAGATATGGTGGTAATCCTGAGATAACAGACTGGAGAGTCTGTTACTCGTTTATTGCAATATATACACTAAATATTACAGTGGCTGTGTACTACTACATTAGGACATGAATTGGACGCACTGTGCTTGTAGGCAATGGTCAGGTGATAATGTGCACAGCACGAGAAAGAAAGGATATGTGAAGAAAGAGATATACTATAAAAGGGTGATCATCAGGCATGAGGTCGGCACATGTTTATGAACCAAGATAGCAGGATAGCCTTATGATCAAAAGGCTATGGGCAAGGCTATGGGCAAGGCTATGGACTGAAACAATGATCAGCAGCTGTTGAGTTTATCTGGTAATTGATCGATAGAAGTCTGATTGATCATTTGTGGGTCCAGAATCCAGAAGCGTGTTTATGTTAGGGCGACACTAATAGTGTCCCTACAAATAGTAAGAGTGGTGAAGTTGTTGTAAGAGTTGGTTCGTAAGAACCAAGGATGAGGTATAAGGTGAGAGGCGAGAGTGGTAGTGAGTTCTGAAGACTGAAGGGTATGCGCTTTAGCGGTAATCCCAAGAGATTCGAGCTGGGGTTTCCAGTCAAACTCTGGTGCTTTTATAGGTTTGTATGACTAATACAAAGAATAGTATAGAATGTTATGGAATGGGGATGCGTAAGCCCTGGTCCATGCATCCCGTTGGGATAATGTAACTATATATGAGTAATCCGTCGGAACGATGAGTAAGCCGTCGGGATGATATATGAAACAATGAGTAAGCATCGGATAATAGTAAGCGTGTATGAGTAATCCGAATGCGTGTAATGGAGGAATATAGATGAAAGGTAAAGGAAAAGATAAAGGAATTGACATATCATGACATCACCCCTCTTCAAGACTCGTGTCCACACGAGGTTGTATTTGGATCATTTCGTTGAGTTCATAGTTGGCGATTATCAACGGATGAGTTTCATGGGGATATGGTACAACCTTGGCGTTATGGAGTTGTTTGGCAGTGAACAATGTTATGGGATTTCGGAGTTTGTAGACGTGGTAGATGGGATAAGTGTACATTCCTTCAGGGTCTGAGGATATAGAGGGGAGGATAGATAGAACAGTGGTGATTGCTTGTACAGAACCGACTTCATAAAGCCAAAGGTATTTGACTTGGCGTGGTAGGTGATTTGGACTCCTTAAGGACGTTTTCGTTCCATCATAGATTTTTGCCATACGGGATGGTTCGATGGTTACGGTCATGTCTGTGGTGAAGGAGTCGGGATTGCGTTTTTCACAACGTTTGGTTTTGTTTATGGTCTTTGGTGTGGCGTCGGTGAATGTCGGTATGAAGGTTTTAAGGGGTTCTGTAGGAATGTTTCTTGTCTGTCTAGCCTCGTCGATAGTAGCTTGGAAATCAGTTAAGGTTTCAAGCGGTCGAAAAGGAATCTCTTAGAAGTGATCTTGTAAGTGGTAGATTGGATGCGATGAGGAGCATTAGAATGTTTTTGATGGTACTCATTGATCTTTCTCTTCACGTTTCGTAGGTTTATCTCGGGTTCCCATGTGTTGTGTTCCGTGGTGTAGCCTTTCCATTTGACGAGGTACTGGAGTTTTCCTCGATGAATCTTCGAATTGATGATTTCTTCTATCTCGTACTCTTCTTCTCCTTTTACTTCTATTGGTCTCTGCGGTTGTCGTTGTTGGTGAGGAATAGTGGGGGGATGGTATGGTCGTAATTTTGATGTATTGAAGCTGTTGGTAATTTTGAAATGTTTAGGTAAGTCGAGTTTGTAAGCGTTCGGGTTGATTTTCTTGGTGATTTTGTATGGCCTGAGTCACTTGTCAGCTAGCTTTTTGGATGGTCTGTTCTGATCGATATTGCTTGCCTCTAACCATACTAAATCTCCTTCTTTGTACTCCATTGCCTTCTTTCTACGCCTATCTGCATACTTCTTCATTTCATTGGCTGCCTTGACCAATGCACTTGATGCTTCTTCGTGTATTTTCTTCATCCTTTCTGCACATTCTTTTGCTTTTTCTGACTTGTATTCCTTAAGTGGTTTGAAACCCATTCGAGGATGTCGTCCAGTTTCTATGAAGAATGGGGTTTGTTGCATAGAGGTATGAATTTTGTTGTTGTAGGCGAATTCGGCCATTGGTAACCAATCGGCCCAATCGTCTTGTCAGTGGTTGACAAACATTCAAAGGTATTGTTTGAGTTCTTGATTGACCCGTTCGGTCTGTCCGTCTGTTTGTGGGTGGTATGCAGTAGATAACCTGGTTTTGATGCCAAGTCGTTTGTTGAGTTCTTTCATAAGATTTGAGGCGAATTGTGGTCCTCGATCTGAAGTGATAGATTCGGGTAGTCCATGGTGTTTCCAGACGTTGTCTAGATAAAGGTTGGCGCTTCCAATAGACGAAAGTTCTTTGTTGGTGGGGATGAAGTGCGCTCTCTTTCCGTGTCTGTTGACGGCTACCATGATCGAATCGTATCCCTTGCTTTTGGGGAGTTTGACTATGAGATCTACGGTCACGTCTTGCCATGGTCTGGTAGGAATAGGGTTGGGTCGTAATTTTCCCAAAAGTTGTTCGGGAATGATTTTGGATTGGTTGCAGGTGTCGCAACCTTTGATGTAAGAGTCGACATATTTTGTGAGTCCGGGCCACCAGTAGTTTCATGTGATGAGTTCG
>QLPF01001843.1:0-28875 GCA_003314045.1 Hygrophorus pudorinus
CCACTTCCAACTCAGCCTGACCTCAACTCCGAGTTGGGGCAGCTGACTCAGCTTATTCCTTAATTCATGACAGTTATCGATGAAAAATAACAGTCTAAATCCTAGGTCTGCACTGTCAGTCGGGTTTTTTGAAATCTCAGTTTCGGTCATAAAAAACTCAGTCCTTGGTCATAAACATCTCAGTCTTGGTCATAAAAATCTCAGTCTTGGTTGTAAACATCTCAGTCTTGGTCATAAAAATCTCAGTCTTGGCGGTAAAAAACTCAGTCCTCGGTCACAAAATCTCAGTCTTGGTGGTAAAAAACTCAGTCCTCGGTCACAAAAACTCAGTCTTGGTTGCAAAAATCTCAGTTTGACACCTCTAGTTACTCACTCTCAGATTTTAGTCCAGGATCCTGGTCTGCAGTTATCGGTCAATAATTGTGATTTGCTAAGTGCTGTGTGACATGCGTGACATTCAAGCTGATTTTTGAGGCTGCGTGATGTGTACGAAAATAGTACAGTAGTTTGACTTCTCTATCGCTTTTGGCATGCATCAGAGCCTACCATTTTATATTAGTAAAAGCATGCTGCCCAGCTTACAGTGTTCATTCCAAGTTTATTTAGATGTTTTGATTAGAAGCATCTATTCCCAGCCCCCCAAGCCCATTAACCAGCGCGAGGGCATGACAGCCCAAGCCCACGCATCCGAAATGACGGTGAGCACCCAGGCACATCATGGAACGCCAGCACGGATGAAACACAGTGAAACCTGTCGACACAAACACCTCATCAACACGAATGCAAGTCGACAGACCAGCGTGCGACGTGGACGAGGAGGATGGGCACAAGCGAACAGACTAGTGCATGTCGTCTCATGCCCAACTGCAAGACAGTATGTAGTATAGTAACATAATAAATATTGTCAGAAAACCTGTAAGTACCTGTAACTCGTCCTGCAGGTATTTGACCTGCGAGTCAGCGGGTACCTGACTCACGGATCCGGATCACCTGGTGGCTGAAACCTGCCGGATCTGGGTATCAGTTCCGAAGTTTTAAATACCTGTGGGTTCGGATCCGGATCACCCATGAGTAGAGTCGTGAAGGTCCCTATCAAGGAGTGGGTCTCAATTTTGCCCAAAATGTCACCCTCTTGCCAGGGCTCCAGAACACCAAGTTCAAATCATGGGCTCTTCAAACTTTGCATACATCAAGAATATATATCAACTATGTACTGTGCAAGAGGACTTGGGAACAGGTGGAAGATATCCCCAGACCAAAGTTGGCTCAAGGAGTACACTGTACAGCAAGTAATAAAATTTAATAAAAACCATAAGCATGGAAAGCAGTAAGCACCAAACAAAAGCAATAAGTACCACAATAGAAGCAATAAGCATGACAAAAAAAGAAATAAGCTCAGTTAGACACATGTAGATTTGCTGATGACTGGTTAGATATTGCTAGCTATGAACAAGAAGCCATTTACCCTGGTTTAAGTCCAGATGTTGCTGGTCTGGAGCTACACAAAGACAATCAGATTCTTCTCAGATATTACTTTCCACTAGAAAAAAATAAGTCATTTACTGAGGTTAAGGTCAAAGTTCAGAGGTTGTTGGGGAGCTACAAAGAGGTGGAAAGACAGATCAGACATCAGTTTCCATGAACAAGAATGACATTTAGTCAAGATGTAAGAGAGGGAATGAATTGTCAAACACTATATGAATAAAACTACTCACTTGGTTGTCTTGCTACTACAAGAAGCAAAAATTGTTTGGTAGATAGCATTTCCCATGGACAAGGACACTCACATTTTTTGTGGCATTTTCCAGAAGAAGCTATAAGGACAGGCAAATTTGTCAGATGTTGCTATCCACAAATGATAAAATCCATGTACATGGCAGTTGTGAGGTACTTGCAAAACCCTGGGCTAAAGGAGAGGAAAAGTACATCAAATAATACAACACATGAAAAAAAAGCCACTTTCATAATATAATTGATTGGCATGATTGCTGGGCATTAGCTAGTACAAGAATGATAGACAGATTAGTCAGTTATTACTTTCCAGGAATAGGGACACATACCCATATCACGGAGGAAACCAACTGGTCTGGTATCTGGCCGAGCTACAAGAGCAGTCAGGGTTGGTAACAGTTACTTATCATGAACAAGGGACTCCTTGCTTGGTTTTGGGTAGTTCCAAGTCTTTGGTGATTGCTTGTAATGTACTGCATTGATGTGGTTCTCCAGGGCACTGGGCTGTTGCCACGTAAGTGGCCTTTTGGTCCGTTGCCGATGACACCCCCAAGGGCAAGTCTGAGCTGAAAAAGAGAAAGGGAAGGGGTTCACCATAGACTACTTTTGATAGGTGAGAAGTTGCTCACGAAGGACATAAGACCCCCTTATCTTTGGCCTCACAGCTATGTGGACTTCAAGCTTCCGGTCCCCAATATAATCCTGGCCACCCCCTATAATATAGTCCATTGGGTTGTTAAGCCGCTTTTCTACACAAAAGGGTGTATTAAGTAAGTAATAGACATATTTGGCTGTTACTACACTCACTCGTAGGCCCAGGGCTCCAATCCTGAGGTGCAAAACCCTCATGGACAACATCAATATGTTTCTTCAATTGGCGAGCAGCCACCCATCCATTGAACTTAGGGCATCTGTTACCCCAAGGGCAGTACTTGCCTGGCAAAAAGGGGAAGAATGGGGCTCATCAGAGACTGTTCCCGTGACAAACAAACCACTCACGTTCCCAATAGGATCCCTTACTCTGCAAATGCGGCCTGTAGTCGCCCCACTCACTCTTGCCCTCCGTCACCTTCCCCTTACTCCCATTGCCATCTTCTGTTCGCCTAATCAAAGCATAGTTACTGGGATCAGAAGGAGGATAAGCATAGCTAAGTGTAATCAGATCAGTCACGGGTTCTTACGAGGGTTTACCGCTATAGACGTTCAAGTCTCGCGGCACAGATGCAGCCAGCACACCTGAAGCAGCTGCGAGAGCTACGCCGATCAAAAAGACTATACAAACCATTATGCAGAAAAAGAACACGTTGGAGTCAGTGATAGGACAAAGCTCGGATGGCCAGCACCGAACGCGGCAAAATGAAGTTGTTATCAAAGAGAAAGCTTGGAAGGTGAATGTTAAACTGAAGGAGTATCACAACATAGTTTAATATATACCTAGGTGATGGAATGGACCGGGGAGCCGTAAACATTAATATGTACGCGAGGAAGGGTGGAGAAACGGTGTGCCGGTACAGTTGATTCTTCCTAGATTCTGCCGGATATGTCAAGTCAGGAAAGATCACCTCCCCGACAAGGTGTTCGCCCTACTCCGCCGCCGCCAAAAGACTACCGTTCTTTGCATAATTTTGAGACGATCTGGGCCAACAGTAAGGCCAGCGTGAGCCCCCGACCTGTGGAGACATTTTTGTCACGCTTTACCAGCATCTCCACACTTGCTCTTCTCGTGACTATGCGTGATGCACAAATTCCACCTGATGTTCCATGGTCGAAGCCCCACCGCATACTTCTTGGTCCGTTGGGGTCGGATAATTCGATTCAGATATTCGAGGACTTATCCATCCCGGTGAACGAGTTTGCACAAAGGTTACTGCAAGCGCTAGATGGTAAGCTGCAGGAAGGGAATAGAGACCTCAGAATCCTTGCGGCGTCGATGGGAGAACAAACACACGGAAGTGGTAGAACTCGCGATCGGTCGCAAAAATCGACTGTCGAACCTCGACGCTTCAACTGATCTGTCACCGGATAACCCCCCCGAATGCATGCAGACCGCAATGCCGCTCCTTTGCTTGCCATGCCGTCCCTCCTTCCCGACGGATTGCCAAATGATGAGATCCTTGATGAATTACAGCGCCACCTGCCAGAACACGTTCAGCTTCGCCAGTCATTGCTGACCCTAACGCGAGTGTCATTTGTCTACGTCGATAAAACTACCACTCCTCCCCGAATCAGGCCGCTGCCGCCCATTCGTCATTCTGCCAGGCAAGATTGGAGATCCCGCAGTCTCAGCGCTGGTCTGACGGCGCTTTACATGATATAATTCCAAAGAAGTTGCTCAACATGCATTCGGTCCTCCTCTAGGCGTACAATACTGTCCAAGTGGAGCACAGTCTTGTATACGCATCGATCCATTACACGGAATGGTCACCATGTTGGTAGTGCCATGGACTGGCGATAGAAAAGGTGATATCACCCGATTTGCTCGCAGGATGTCTCCGAAGTGTGGCTCAGGTATACATGCGTCGTCATAAGCTAGATGACGCTGAAGCGCGCTCTCGAGCTTCTCCAACAGGCACAGGATGCCCTCGGTGAGGCAAACGACGTCTCGAAGATGGGGGACCATATGCGATGAGACGATCTCGACGACGCTGAGGTATTGCTGAAGCGAGCTGTCGAGCTTCACCAACACCCACAGTCTGTCCGTGGTGAGACAGATGATCTGAGACTACTGGACACAATTTTCAGCCGTAGGAACCAACCCAATTAATGTGACCAATATACCCATCAGAAATGAACCAATTGACCACGGTTGATTAGGATGCATGTGCTAAGGGCTGGACAATGTGAAAACAACATGGTTATAATTTGAACGGGTACATATCTGCAATTGAATATCCACCTAGCGGACGCGAGTCAGGCGCTTTCCCCCGGCGCCAAGGGTCGCTCGAGTTTGTTTGAGGGTTTGAACATTTAACATGATAAATAAATGGTATAACCATGTACGTGCTTGAATATCGACAAGAACAGAGACTGCTTACATTCTAAATAATAAACTTACCTTCTATTATGTCTTCCGTCCTCTTAGGCGCTGCGCCTGTGGTCGCCACCACCCAATGTAGCATCAAGCATACAGCGCAACCAGCAACACAATAGCTACAGCCTGCGCACTAAGGGGGCTGACGACAGGGCCGAGATGGTCATTGTCCGTTATCGACCACGAGATCAGAAGGCGCTGGTACACAGGATGGGATGTGAGGGCGAGGCACAAGCGCAGCGAAACGTATTGGCTCAGCTGGTCAAGAACACACCAGTAATGATGACGAGACGCACCAGCCAGCGAAACGCTCCACACATCCAGAGTGCCCATGACGCGACGTGGCCTGTGAGGTAGTTTATTCATGAATGTATCGTGTACGACGGAGGCGGCGGGATGTGAGCCAAATAGAATTACAGCCTTATTTATTACATGTAAAATTTATTTACACTTATTATCCCGAATTACTCTCTCCATCACGATGTCCAATATATTGGCACATCATGCTCATGATTTCAGCTTCGTTCTCCGAGTCAGAACTTGAAGCGAAACTTGTGCCAGTAATCAGCCGCAACACCATGATTTCACCTGCTTCGACTCCTTCTCCGAATCAGAAGCGAAACGGGTCAGCGTGTTGTCCGCCGATGAGTCCGATATATTCCTCTGGAACTTGAATGTTCATGAGAATCTGAATTGCCGTAAGTCAATTCAATTTTTTTCTGACTCGGAGTCGTCCGAGCAGCAGGAATCAGTATAAAAAGCTCAAGTTTTCGTCTCATCGAAGTCTTCAGCTGGACTCCCCTTAATCATCTTCACCATGCTGGTCACACCTTGCAACCCCATCCATCCCACATCTTCATAACACTATTTACCACAATGCTTGCCTTCCCCTTTTTGCTTGGCATCTGCGCGCTGTTTCCCGCGGGTGCCGCCCCATTGCCGGTATGTGGCCATCCCACTTATCGAACTCAAAAGCTGCCTGACACTACCCATTGGCATGTAGACTCGGAGTCGCGTTACGACTGCGGTAAATTTGAATGCTCGTGGCATCCTGTATCGTCGTGCTGTATGTTAATATTTAATATTTTGGGATTCCATACTGATATGGCAAAGCCGCCACTGGCACCGCCGAGAGTTATTTTCCGGCCTGGCACTGTGGTGCCCGCGCAGCAGGCTGAGGTGACAGGCATCATCCTTGCTCACCGCCGTACACTTGATGACGAAGATAAGCGCAAGAAAGCCCCATTCATCCACGTGAAACAATACTGGCGGAAGGGTGTTCCGTCACGTGGGGAACAGGAAACCAAGCAATATCTCACCTTGAGATACCGCGCGACAGTAAACCTTAAAAGTTACTCGTATGGGCAAGATACAATTTCCAGGGATGCCCCTCCCAAGCCTGAGGTGCCTGTTTGCCACTGTCCCGCGATTCACAAGGCAATATGACTGATATTGTCACGGTGCAGGACATGAAGGTGCGAATCAAGAAGGACATGTCCTTGAGGCTGTCGGATGCACGGAGATTAGAAATTACCACAGCAGTCCAACAGAAGTATGCGGGCTTCACACCTGAACAAAAAGAAGGTGTCAAATCCCTGTTTATTGCGGACGGCTGGGATGCCGGCAACGACATGATAGAAAAGCTGCACTTTTCCACTCACACCGCCGAATGGAGACACAATGCGGGTAACCGGCTCAAGGAATATACAGTCGAGAGGTCTCTGACGCTGAGGACGAACGGTGTACCACTTCAAAGATCGGTCGAGGACTCCGTCCGCAACTACCACGCAGCATTGGGCGACAATCATGTAGACAAGACGGCCAATTACGCCACTGTAGATCATGTAGAAGGGCATAATGGACCTCAAATCAAAGCGACATTCTATAAAGTACCGTCCGGCGCGCTAGGACGAGACAAGGACTACCGCCCTTCGGTGCATACTCTCTTCGAGGCTTCTGGCAGTGGTGCTGGGACCTCCCAACACAGCAAGTCTTGATCACTCCTTTTTTTCACTCTATTTTTATATATATCTTATGGACAATCTCCGTTTTCCTTTTCCTTGTTTCACTGTAGACTTCATAGTGACTTGAGCCAACATCTGACTGATATTCATTGCAACAATTTGTTTTTCATACATTTTTTTCCGCAATTTCACTATTTTCCACTGCATGGCATCAGCAAAATAACAAGTCCTTTTTTTTGGCACTTGAAACACTTTTAAAGGAGGGAAAAGACAGAAAAGAGAAAAAGCTCCAAAAGAGTTTTCACCTTTTCCAGGAAAGTGACCTGGCATTTAAAAGGTGAAAACTCTTGTAAAAAGGGTTTCCTCTTGCGGCAAGTGACACAAGGAGGGACCACTTTCCATAGCTTTTAAAAAGTGGAAACTCTTGTAAAAACAGTTTCCTTTTGTGGCAAGTGACACAAGGAGGGACCACTTTTCGTAGCTTTCGAAAAGTGAAAACTCTTGTAAAAAGGGTTTCCACTTGCAGCAAGTAACTCAAGGAGGAACAACTTTTTGTGGCTTTTAAAAAGACAAAAAAGGGATATTCCTATAAATTGAGATACCACAGCACAATATATTCAGATACTTGAATACATGTAGGTACACAAGTAAGGGGCAGGCAAACACAGGGGGGAGAGAAACACAAGATGGGGGGCAGGGGGGGGGGTTCACTGTCTGCTTCTGGAAGGTCAATCATCAGGAAATTGGGGGGACCTTGGTATATCCAAGTGGAGTTGACAATTTGTCAGCAGACTGCTAACTCTTTGTAATGCCATAACTGGCTTTACAATCATATAATCAGTATTTCACTTCCTGAGCTGTCATTGCAATCTGTATTAATTATTTGAGAACATGATCATATTGTCTCTGGCTTCCAAGAGTTTGGCCTTCAATTATCAGTCATTGAAATGAGATAGAAATTATTTCAGGACATTTACACTTTGTATTAGGCTTGCAGGGAATTGGCCATGCATTACAAGTTGTTATCTTGAAAGGGAATTATTTCAGAGAATTCTCATTTTTTACCAGCCTTGCAGGAGATTTGCCATGGCTACAGGGGATTGCAATAAACCTGTAATTAGTTTACTTCAATGCCATTTTTTTCAAGTCTGACAGAAGCTTGGCCATGGATTATTAGCCATGACAATCCAGATGAAATTATTCTGCCAAGATATCATTTCCTGCAGTCACGACCCAGGCAATGTATTATCATGTCCACACATTTAATTATTTGAGCACATGATCATATTGTATGCAAGAATTTGGCCATGGGTTACATGCAGTTACAACTGGGCTGCCATTATTTCTGAGATTTGTCACTTTTCACCGGATTGGGCCATTGGTTACATGCAGTTACAACCACAGTGATAATTATTGTCCCAGATTGTGTAGGTCCTCTATTCAAGGTCTTGTAGCTTCTCACTCCCCAATCACAACATCATTGTTCAATACATGATTTTGATTATTTCAGGAAATTATCATTTATTATCAGATTTGCAGGCCTTCTTTATCTTTGGATTGTTATACAGCTCTAGGTATTTCACAGAATGCTATCAGATCATCATTATCAGTCTCAATCACAACAGGACTTGATTTAGCCTCAGATTAGTAATCTGAGGTGTGCATGGTCGCGAGGTGCAGTGAATAGATCATATAGATAATTCAGAAGAAAAAAGAAGATGAGGGCATTGTGCTCATGCACAATGCCCTCATACTGCTTTTGTGAGTCCTGCTCCTGCTCTTCTGCCGCCGCTCCTCCTCCCTTGCTGTCCCACAACTCACCATTTGGGGGATGATGGTATGTCTCGGTGGTTGTGATGCATCAGTGTTGTTGTGAGGTAGGTGGTGGTGGGGACACGTAGGCGTTGTTGTAAGTGAGTGGTGGTGGTGGTGGTGGTGGTGGTGATGATGCGCTCCTTTGCTTTTATATGCAAGGGGCTTTCTCCCTGTCATTTGAAAATTAGTTAGTAAGATCCTATAATAAAAATGCACGATAGCAGGGTGTTGTAAATGGGTGGTGGTGGTGGTGGTGGTGATGTGTAGGCAGTGTCATGAGTGGGTGGTGGTGGTAGGAGATGGCGGGGTGTGGGGGTGACATGTTGGTGTTGTCGTTGTGCTTAGTGTTCCCAAAGTTCAGTTTGAAACTGTTGAAACTCAGTTCAAACCCAAATCAAACTCTGAAGTTTGGGTTTGGTTTGGGATTTTGGCAAACTCAAACTGAACTCTGAGTTTGGTTCAGGCAAAAACCCCTTGGGAACCAAACCAATTACCATATATGGTAAGAGTTCAGGTTTGAAACCTAAACCAAACCACTTTGGAGCCAAACTTCAAGGTTTGGTTTGAACTTTGGCTGAACCAAACTCCAAAGTTTGGTTTGGGGTTTCAAAAAAAGGCCAAAACCAGACCAAACTGAACTTTGGGCACACTAGTTGTGCTGTTGGTGGTAATGAATGCGGACACATCAGTGGTGCCGCCTCGCCTATCACTTGCATTTGGATGGTAGACGACACTGTTGTTCATGTGGTTAGCAAGATTATCATCGATTATAAATAAAAATGCACCTACTTATATGTAGTTGAGGGTGGAAGCACCACCCTCAGCTGTGGTCCCTTGTCCTCATACCTCCCTTGCTGCTCCTGGCATCATGTTAACATGGTTGTTGTGGTTCTACTGGTGGGGGCTCTATTAGTGTTAATGACCTTCACGACTCTACTCATGGGTGATCCGGATCCGAACCTGCGGGTATTTGAAACTTCGGAACTGATACCCAGATCCGGCAGGTTTCAGCCACCAGGTGATCCGGATCGGTGAGCTGACTCGCAGGTCAAATACTTGCAGGACGAGTTACAGGTACTTATAGGTTTTCTGACAATATATATTATTTATTATGTTGCTATACTACATACTGTCTCGCAGTTGGGCACGAGACAACATGCGCTAGTCTGTTCACTTGTGCCCATCCTCCTTGTCCACGTCACACGCTGGTCTGTTGACTTGCATTTGCATTGACGAGGTGTTTGTGTTGACAGGTTTCACTGTGTTTCATCCGCGCTGGCGTTCCATGATGTGCCTGGGTGCTCACCGTCATTTCGGATGCGTGGGCTTGGGCTGTCATGCTAGTGTTCCCAAAGTTCAGTTTGAAACTGTTGAAACTCAGTTCAAACCCAAACCAAACTCTGAAGTTTGGGTTTGGTTTGGGATTTTGGCAAACTCAAACTGAACTCTGAGTTTGGTTCAGCCAAAAACCCCTTGGGAACCAAACCAATTACCATATATGGTAATAGTTCAGGTTTGAAACCTAAACCAAACCACTTTGGAGCCAAACTTCAAGGTTTGGTTTGAATTTTGGCTGAACCAAACTCCAAAGTTTGGTTTGGGGTTTCAAAAAAAAGGCCAAAACCAGACCAAACTGAACTTTGGGAACACTATGTCATGCCCTCATGCTGGTTAATGAGCGGGGTAGTGGGTGATGTGCGTGCTTACTTGCGGTGCTGGCTCCCACTTGCACTCATGTTTGCTTTGCAACCTCCATCTATTTCCCATCCTCCCCCAAGTCTCTTGTTGGCGTCTATCCTTGGTCATTCGGCTGTTTATGGCGATGACATAGCACTGTGGGATAGGGATGTGGTGGATGAGTGTCTTTATGCCGGGTTTGCATACACACCTGGCATTGTCCTGTCATGCAATGATCATATCCTAGCGTCACACAACACCCTTGTTTGCATCCAATATCGGTCACTCGGCCGATTTTGGCATTGACGTGGCACTCTGGGGACCGGGACTTGTGTTGAGGCCGTTTTGCTGGCTCTTCAAGCTAGCGCGGCATTTGCGGTTGTGTGGGTGGTGCATCTGAGTCATTTCAGAACAGCCAGACTCGGACATGTTGTGGTGGTGGGGGTGTTGTTGCCACATCATCATTTGGTGTCGTTTTGGTAAGTGAGTGGTGGGTTTTGATTGTAAGAAATAAAATGATATCTTGGTAAAGATATTTGTACTTACCTGTTTTGCGGTGGTTTCTCGAGCAGCTGTTGTTGTTGTTTGGGCTTATTTTTCCACAGCATAATAAAAATCTAAAAGTTTTTGAACGTGTTCTGATGTAAATCAAAAAATTAGTATGTGAAATTGAAAATAAACAAAACCTACAACATCATTAGACAATACCTGTGGGTACTCGGCAACCAAAAAATCCAAACCTGGATCTGGGATGAGCTGTGGGAAACAGGTACCTGACCCGTGGGTAGCATTACCCACAGGTATTCCCACGGCTCAACCCATGGTTACCCATGGGTGACCTGGACTCGTAAAGGTCCCTAATTGGTGTTGTTGTTGTGAGGGTTGGATTGTGGGTGACATGGATTCCTGCTTGTATGAGCACTTCGTTTGAGGTTCTTGGAGGTCCTTAATTGAGTTGGGAAGGTCCTTGGTGCATACTTTGATGCTGGGAATCAGTATAGGTGCATGGGTGATGGAGAATGAGATTAGTGCCCCAGCAATTGTTCTACACGCCGTTAGGAAACCTGAGAAGGCTATAATGGAAGTAAAGACGGACCTATACACCCCAGACAAAGGAGACGGCACCAGTGTCATTGACAATGTGCAGTCTGAGGGGGAGAATGGAGTTATCACACTCCACATCTTAGCAAGCCCAGCAAGTGTTGAGAGCAGTCAGGTAGCATCTAGAAACATTATGAAAGATCCTTACTCACCTCACAGAACAACTCTTGTATCATTGGCACGACCCACAACTGCCAGCTCATCATCCCCATCATCCCCCGCACACTACACATTGTTCTTGGCTGGCGCTTTCTGCATTTTGCTTGATGTTACTGGCCTTATTTCTAAGTGCATTCTTCATTTCCATGATGTGCCAGTTAGTTCTGACAATTTTCAGCACGACTATGATGCCATTCTCCCTCTTGATCGAATGTTATTGTTGGAAGGTAAGTGGTTGCCTTGGTTTGTCGTGTTCAGCCTTGACAGTGTTGCCTGTTGACTGTGAATCATGGTAGTGGGTTTCGGGTGCTGGGAACTGACTGGGTACATTGTTTTATGTGTTCTCCAATTCTCCGAATGGGCTGGTATGACATTGCGTGCTCCCCACTGTGCATATCCAATGGGTGATGGACACCAGCGTGCATTGGCACTGCTGCATGCTCTCCACTGGTGATTTGTGGTGGTGCACTTTCATCCGGGTGATTTGTTTGCCTTCATGTCCATGACATGGTATGGTGTTTGGGCTTGTCATTCCATGTATGGGTTCCTTGGGCCAATGATGTGGCATGTTGGCAGTCTCAGAATTGGCCCTAGGTGCCTCGATCCTGTGTGGGGTGGAGCACGGCTTGCGGCAGGTGTGTTCTCACATTCTTGTTGTTTCTTGTGTGCTTTGGCCCCCTGCCAGTCAGTGTTTCAACCTTGCAGTTCTAACAGTACATTACTCTGTACTCATTCTCATCACCTTGTTTTGAGCTGATGTCCTCAGTTGATTGTGTAGGGGGAGAGCCATCTGCACTCTTAGGACTATCGGCACCCCCCCCCCTCCATCAAGGAAGTGAGGTTAACCTGAAAAGGCCTTATATAGCATTATAAGATATAAAATGTCACCAATATCTGCAATTCTTACATATTGCCTTGCAAAGCTTTATATATATAGGGTGGCCTGGCCATAGCCACCAGGTATAGCAGGATGACGGGTTATGGGCCTTGCTTGCAAGATAGATATTCCCTTGGACAAGCCTACAACTTTGGAAAGATCACACCATCAATGTCTGACCTTACAAAGCCAGGCTGGCCTGGCCATACCCACCAGGTATAGCAAGATGATGGTTATGGGCCTTGCTTGCAAGATAGACGTTCCCTTGGGCAAGTCTACAACTTTGGGGGGATCACACCATTGGTATCTGACCTTGCGGGCCTGGCCATACCATACCTATCAGGTACAGCAGGATGATGGTTAATGGCCATTGCCTGTAGGATGGACATTCCATTGGGCAGGTCTGCAACATCAGGGAAGTGAGGATAGTCTTACAAGGCATTTTCCTTGTATTATAATAACTACATTATTTTGTAAGGTCATATATACATAAGTTGACTTGATGAAAGTGCCAGCAAAATCAGAATGATGGTTACGGACATTGCCTGCCATAGTGATATTTGCTTAGACAGGTCTGCATTATTGAAGAGATCACAGCATTACTATCTAGTCTTACAATACTAGGCTAGCCTGACAAAAACTGCCAGCAAGATCAGGATTATGATTATGGTGATTGCCCGCCACAGTGATATTGGCTTAGACAGGTCTGCATCATAGATAGATCACACCATTGTTACCTGACCTTACGATTCACAAACAAGTGTGCTATATTGAGAAATCATAGACATTGATTGACAACATATAGTATTGGAAAATGATTACAGTCAATGCCTTGTTAATTGCCTCTCACATGTCCTGCAGCTAGTGTGCAGATCTGGCGGGTCCCCTGTAAACTGTACGATGACACAGGTAGTGCTAGGAGGACTCATCTATCCCCGTGTTTTTTTGCCTGTGGTGGGGTGTGTGGTGAACAGTGCCGTGCTTGTGGGTTGTCGCTTCTGATTAATCCTGTCCACCCTGTTGTTGTGGGCTTGTGTACTGTAGTGTAGTAGGTATTTTTGCAATAACATTCACTGTGATATCCTGCACCTGAAGGTAACATCTGAGCCTGGCTGCATTTTGCTGCAAGTACCCACATTTGCTGTCTGATAAAACTCCTGCACATAGTCACATAGCCGTTTCTTCCACAGCCGTGCTGGGGTCACCCAGGGTGCCATGTGGAACAGAGTCAAGTGCTATCCCCCTCCATCCAGTCTTTGAGGGTGGTTTCCTTGGAAAAGCCAGCCAATACCTGGGGTGTGTCTGGTGGTGTTAGTTAATGTAGCCTCAGCTGTAATTAGTGTATAGCATGGGTTTACCGCGGGTTTTTTTTTCGGCTACCCATACCCGTACCTGTCAAAACCCGTACCTGCATGGCGGGTACAGGTATTATCCGGGTCCGGGTCCAGGTTTGGGCGGGTACTACTGTAGTACTACGTGTACCTGCCGCATGCCTGCGGCAGGTCTCTTATGATTGGTACATGTAATATTATATATATGATAATGTAAAATACTGAGCGGGCGAGCGTGGCCTGCTCACCCGCTCACTTGCCCACTCACCCATTCCCTGCTCCCTGAGACTTTTTCTCGGGTGACGTGGCCTGGGTGATGCGTTTGCGTCGTTGGTTGTCGGGTTGTGGTGGTGATGTGGCCTGGGCAATGTGTTTGCGTTGGGTGTGTTTGCGTTGGGTGTGTTTGCGTTGGGTGTGTTTGCGTTGGGTGTGTTTGCGTTGGGTGTGTTTGCGTTGGGTGTGTTTGCGTTGGGTGTGTTTGTGTTGGGTGTGTTTGCGTTGGGCGTGTTTGCATTGGGCGTGTTTGCATTGGGTGTGTGTGCGTTAGGCATGTTTGCGTTGGGCGGTGATGCCAGTGACGTGGCCTGGGTGTGGGTGGTGATGCGTTGGCGTCGTTGGTTGTTGGGTGGTGGTGGTGGTGACGTGGCCCGGGCGACGTGTTCACGTTGGGTGGTGGTGCCAGTGGGATGGCCTGGGTGTGGGTACTGGTGCACCCAGAACACCTCTGAAAAGATAATAATTAGTCAATATGATAACTGTTTTAACTTACTTGATTACCCTTGCTTTCCTTCTGCTTGACTTCGTTGAACGTTGAGCGGTTGTGGTTGGGTTGCTGGCGTTGTTTGTGTTTGTTGAGGTAGCACGAAAAGCTCAAGAAAACCGAAAAAATAATCGTTTTGAGCTAAATAAAATACAAAAAAATATGTAAAAAATATGATAATATCTGTGAAATGCTATTGTATAATACCTGCGCATACCCGCCATACCCACGCCACGGGTACGGGTTTTGCGCAGGTTCAGAAATAGTTATCGATACCCAGACCCGGCGTGACCCGTACCTGTGACCCGGCGGGTTTTCAATACCGCACTATGCACTAGCTGTAATAACTACCGCTCGAACAATATAAACAAAATTACCAAAAAAAAAGGTGCATTCAAGTCTGTGCCACTCCCACCACTCCCTGCATTCCGCCCGCTCCCTGCATTCTGCTCATCTCTCTCGCCACGCCAATCTTAGCTAATTAGCATACAATGAAAGGCAAAGCAAGAAACACTCACTATCACTGAAATCGTTAAATGCACTGTGCAAGGTGTCAATGTGTTGGGATCCAGTGAATGCCATAGTAGATGATGTGGGGATGACATCAATGGTGGTTGTGGATGAGTTTGTGAGCAGTAAGCCTCTGTTATTTGGACATGTCAGTCTGGGCTCAAAATATGCAGTGCCAGAACATACCTCTGTGAATGCAATCATACAGAATGCCCACCTAATCACATCCCCACACACACCTCCCTGTTTTTTTCAACTCAATTTGTTGTCAGTTTGGGTACACTATACTTGTACCTGCCAACACCCACAGTGGGTATGCATATCTATCGACCTGTTGTATGCATAGTTTTTGTATTGTATTCAACTAACTAAATACAGTGATTACAATACTAGAGGAAAGAAAGAGGGGAGGACGTTGGGCGAGCAATGTCCTCATACCGTTTCAGGTTGACAAAGCCAGCGTCTCACATTTGCGAGCGAGACAGCAGGTGGTGGTGGTGAGGAACAAGGGGTGGGTGGTGGTGGGAAACAAGAGGCGGCAGTGAGCAAAGGTGGGTGGATGGTGGTGGTGGTGGGGAATGAGGGGTGGGTGGTCACATAATGCAGTCAATTTTGGATGCTGAAAGCATGCCAGCCGAGAATGACAAAGAGCAGCTTTTGCATGTTAGCCGATGTCAGCTGAGATATACTGAATTACAGATGGGCCGAGATATATCCTCACACATTGTGTGTTGGCCGACATACCAAGAATTTTTGTCATATACTGCTCAATGCATGTCGGCCAAGACGCAAAATAATATATTATGCAGTGCTCAGTGTGTGTTGGCTGAGAGGAAAAAAAAAAATTATATTATTACCCAGCTTCTCAGCCGGGCTGGAAAGATTATATGATATAGTAATACTGTTGTTGTCACATGCTCAATCTTAATAGATACAGAAGGCAAGAGACAATAACATAATGCAAACATATATACAAGTACAGCTGATAATGAAATACAAAACAGTGTTGACATAGAAGATATAGATAACAGTACTATGACTTTCTGTTTCTCACCTGACAGGAACTGTCGTTGACAGGGGATGGGTCATCTATGGTTCAAATGTCAGGTCATCTTCACTTTTTCCTATTCAGGATTATGCTCACCTGTTGTTGGAACAGCCTTTCGCTTTCCCAGAGACTTCAACGGTACTTACACCTCTGACCCAGAATCTTCATCCTCAGACTCAGGATCCACTGTGTGGTCGTGCGGGAAGAGCTTGAAGTCCTCGAAGTCCAGTTCCTCCTTGACATCATCATCACGTTCCCGGTTGCTGATCTTCATCTGAGGCCCACTCCAAGACAAACTCCTGTGGCCCTTCTCTAGCAGATTGGTGAATACAATCCCAAACTGAGGGAAATCTGCTTGGAGCAGGTCCCACATGTGTCGGTTTACTACAGTGTCTGAACACCCCTCAACTTCTGGAACCTCCTCCATGTACAGGTTTTTATGGTCAACGACTGCTGCTATAAACTCAATAAGTGATCAGCTGAAGACCGATGATGGCATCACCATTGACTCCCCAACGGCGATCACATACTTCGAGATAAACCACACAGTTGGATCTGGCAGTAGTGCCATTTTTCTGCCAGGCATTCCTCCACCTCTTCAGGTTCCATGTCCTGTGAGTAGGACTCACAGTTGAGGATAAGGCCAAGCTCACAGAGGTTCCTAAAGGCCATCAAATCACAAAGGCCACTTTGTGTTGTGAGATTGGGAAAGTGGGGCTCCAGGACTGTAATACCATTAACATTGCTCAGTCATTATAGGGTAAACAAATCTTACCAGGCAACACTTCCTCTTCCTGCATGAAGTGGATATACCACATTGCCATGATTCACCTCATCAACGTTTTTGTGTTGAAGTGGAGGACATTGGTCACATTGACTCCCAGCACGAAGGAGTGGACGATGCCGTAGACGCTGTCTGAGATCGTAGACGCACAGTAAAAGTGCCAGCCGTATGTGATGGAATCATCCACCGTCAGCACATAGTGCAGAGTTGATGGTCTCATAAAGCTACAGAAAGAAAATTCTGTTCATTCTTCCACAAATTACACCAATCGTAAACTTACAAAACTGATCCCGGTTAGAGCAGAAGGCCTTTGTGTTTGAAGATGTCTTCAGATACTGACATCGGCCTTATCAAATCTCCAAACGCCATGGCAGAACCCATATCACCCTGTATCAACCCCTCTCCTTCATCACACCGTCGGCGAGCTACGACCCAATATTTTGATCCCACCATATTGGTCACAACATTCCCGAACCCTTCATCATCAACATGCTGCCATGAGACTGCGTGCTTCAGGGCTGCAGTTCCCCACAACGTCTCATCAAGCAAAGGCATCATTGGCCTCAGACCCCTCAGACCCTGCGTCACTTGGATCACATGTTCATGTGTTGTCAGATGCCTAGGAAATTGACAAGCAATTCAGATATATGTGTCTCTATGCAGTGATAAAACTTACCTGTATTGGGGTGGCACAGGAGCTGAAACATCTCCCATCAGAATGTCAAGAGCATTGAGGGGTTGCCACCTTGTGTCATCCTGTGAGATCCTATACATGTCCATCAAGGTGCCAACCTTGAGGGCCACATTTGGATCGGTGGGCGTCCAGAGCTGTGCCACTACAACAAGAAAGTTTAACATGATGCATAAAGACTTCATCAGAAAGCTGACCGACCTTGCATGAAGTGGGGCACTGTCAACAATCCCATAGAACCCAGACCTGCAAGATCAAAACTCATATCCTCGCTTTCAACCCCCAACACTAGGATATGACAGTGCCTGAAGATATCCTGCACCTGACAGGGCACCAGCTTCTTGATGTCTGCAGATTCCACTACGAATATAGATGACACCCCCTCCACTGTTGGGTCGTGGTTGACAGACCGTGCGCTGTCAAGATGGTGGAGAGGCTGACTGTTTTGATACAGTCTCTCACAACTATGCTGTATCTCCTGGATGAGCTTGATCTCATGACCATTCTGTAATAATGGATAGTTAGTTAACTGTACTCCACATTCTATCATGCTGAAATGAATATCTTACCGATGATTTTGGAGATTTGAACATGTGGACATGAGGCAGCAGAGTCCTGTCACCACTGAAGATTGTGATCTCCATTCTTGGAGTAAGCTACATATGATAACTAGTAGAATATAATCAGGTGTTGATAGAGTGGACTCACAGTAGCCGCCTTTACAGCCAACAGTTCTGACTTCTCTGTGTTCATTATCTGTTGGGTAAAAGGTATAAAGGTGCAAGTGGGACTAGAATGACATAATACACGTGCATTTCCTTGCAGGGGGTGAATCACAGATCTGTTTGCCACCAAGTTTCCAGGTGTGGGGTTTCCTTTCATGGGGAGGGGCTTTGTTGTGCGAAGATTCCCTTTCTTCTTCTTGATGAGGTCAGGTGACAGAATTCGCCTTGACGTCTCTTTCAGAGCAGCAACACCCTTTGATCTCACCAGTTGTGTTGCAACTGGGGATACTTGATCCTGGCCCCTTCCTGGATGTTCCTCTCCCTTGCCTTTCTTCTTCTCCTGAAGGTTGTTCTCCTTGCCCTTCTCCTTGTCCTTCCCCTTAACGCTCTTCCCCTTGCTGGTCTGGATACTCATGGCTGTTCCAGCATCTTCCTCAATCAACATGTCTTCGTCAACCACTTTCTCTTGCTCTTCTTGATTCCCCTGGTCACTCTCCTGCTTTTTCCTCATCCTCCTCCTGTGATTTCTCCTCCCCCTCATCCTTGTCCTTGTCCTGCACTTTCTCGTCACCCTCTTCCTCTTCCTCATCCTCTTGTGCTTTGTCCTCCTGCTCTTCCTCCTGTTCCTCCTCATCTTCATCATCCACTTTCTCCTTCTCTTTTCCACTGTCACCACTCTTCAGTTTTGGGTCATCGTCCACCTCCTCATCCTCCGCCCGATTATCCCCTATCCTTTTCACAGCAACAGCTTCATCGACCTCCATGGCATTGCTCTCGGGGGCGCTCAGGTTTTGTTTCCCCAGCTGAATGGTAGGAGGGGCAGTCTCTGCTGGACTCTTATTGGTGTCCATTGGTGTGGGAGTTGAACTCGCCCCCTCGACTTGCATTCTTGCAAAGTCCTCGAGCAGCTTTGCAGCTGGCTGCCCAGGTTTGCCTGCGAGTCCTGTGATGGGTGCCAGCTCAGTGATAGTGGGATTTGAAAATCCCCTTTCATATTGAACAAGAGCCTAGTTAGGAACATATCAATACTGTGATGCAGATAAGGAGATTTGTTCACTTATGTCTGGACCCATGGTTGGTGGCGCAGTCTCAATCCCTGTGGTCAAAGCTACCGGTATTGGGGGAACTGAAACAACAATCATGAATACCCACCACCACAAAGCACTGTGAATTGGGGGACTCACTGCCTGCGAACCAATCTGCACCATGTGCAGACCCAGAAAAACCAGTTGACAGACTGCTGTAGTTGGCTAAAAAGCCCCCCACCTCTTTGTTCAAAGTTGCCCTGGATGCCACTTGTAGAAGAGTAGACCAGAAGCAATTCTCCACCTGGGCCAAGAATGCCGGTTTGTTGTTCCCCAATGACATACTGTACTGAGAAATTCAATGTGAATATCAGTAGATTGTAAGGAACATATAGTTGATTAGGAATACTTACTCCTATGAGGGCCTCCTTCTGGTATACAACTGATTGAGTGCTGAAATTTTGGGGGATCAACACCACCAGAGGAGACACAGAGGTTGCCAGAAAGAAGCATTGTTTGATGGCCTTGACGATATAAGTTGACAATCTCAACTCTGTCATGACCTCATCCTGAAGGCTCAAGCCGACCTGTTTCGATTGGCTAGGGAACTTAAAGATCAGTCACAGATGGACTTTGAGTCAGATATAAAAGACAAACCGGAGAATGGTATTGATGAAGGCTTCATCATCATCCGGAAAGTGTAATTGCTCCTAATTTGAATGATTAGATGGTGTAAATCCTCAATACCAAATCCGACTTACCATGCCAAACCAACAAAGAGAAAACACCAACAGTTGAATGTTTACTATTATTTTGTGGTAACTCACGTCCTGCATGTGATGACTTGTGCTGATTAGACTCAGGAG
Source organism: Hygrophorus pudorinus (assembly GCA_003314045.1). Lineage (NCBI taxonomy): Eukaryota > Fungi > Basidiomycota > Agaricomycetes > Agaricales > Hygrophoraceae > Hygrophorus > Hygrophorus pudorinus. The sequence goes on from QLPF01001843.1 coordinate 20,096, forward strand.
GCCTATCTGGAGGATCTGAGCATGTGCAAACAGCATTGAGGGACCAGATGAGAAGCCAAGGAAGAGGTTGGAGGTACGAGTGTTGCCTTGAGCGGGACCTTTTGAAAATATTGTGCAGAACTTCTCCACAAGCGTTGGCCAGTTTGAGATTGAGTGTCTCAGCTATACAGAAATTAACAGTATTATAAATGTTATTTTGTTTGCCAACTCACCTGTTCAACACGCTGAGGCAAATGAGGGTGGGGAGTCTGAGCTATGAGTTGCCTGTTCGGGTGTACCTGCGATCCAACAATGTTTGTGAGGATGTCCATGAGTTTGTACCTCAACAGGACCTGGACTGCGAAGTTGAGCTTAGCCGGGGTGGTAGAACATTGCCAATATTCCAGGTTCATGAGGTTCTGCTGAGCAGCGGATTCAGGCAAATTGCCACCCAAGTATTCCCAGGCAAAGTCACGGTGAGTGTGTTCGAATGAGTTGTTTGCATCATATGCATCTAACACGCCAGCAAATTTCTGGATCAAATGAGTGGAGTGGGATCAATGGGTGACTGTGGCATTGTGAGGGACTCACCAGAACCAAGCCTTCAAAGGCTCCAATGCTAGGACTCATACTGTCCTGCATCCTTTGAGCCATTGAGCCATGGTGGAGAATGATTTCGTTCTCCCAGGGCCATTGTTGAATGACCGGGGACCAATTGCGAATGATGTTGCCGGATTGCCTAACTGTAGAAATCTCAGAGAGGAGGGTGTGAGGGCTGGAGTGAGAAGACATTTCAATAGTAAAAGTGGAAGAGTTATTGTATCAGTGGAGTGGCAGGGTGTAGTTGTTGCATTGCAGTTGAGAGCCAAACAACATGTAAACAAACACCACTAGCAAAGTGATTAGTCATCTATCGACTGGGCGATGGATGTGGTGTGAGAGTCCAGAGTGGTGTGGAAAGTTATTAGTCAGCTGTTGACTGGTTGATGGATGACTAATCACTTTGCTAGTGGTGTTTGTTTACGCGTTGTTTGGCTCTCAACTCAGGAAACACAATGACAAGTCCAGAACCAAACATCAAGCATCCAACCTGCACTCAGATACAGACCACATCAACTTATATCTGAATTATTGTGAGTTTGATTTCTTTCCATGGTTCTTTAAATTTACCTCTTTGTAGATATGCAAACAATACATCTGCATACATTGTTGTGGGCATACAAGCAAGAGTGAGAAATTTTATTGTAGCAGGAGTTCAGTGGATAGCCTCAGGTGACAACAACCGTGTCGCCAACACAATTATGCGGCCATTCGGTTGACAAAACATTGGTGCAGGCGATGGTGCAGCTGTATAGAGCAGCATTGGGGCAATCCCAGCCATTAAACACAATGAGTCTGTTTTTGTTCTTTCAATTTTCATGAAATTGAACACATCCGCTAGCATTGCAGGTCAATGAAAAGGCAGTCAAATATTATAGAGTAGATTAGTGATTAAAAGTGCCTTGATTGATATGTTTTCGCACAATGTAGCGGGACATAAACTGCAGGGAGTGTTTAATATATCGAGGGTTCATGGAATGTATGTAGGTACTGCCATTCCACGGCGGGAACGACTTATTTTGTTCATTACAGATCACCATGGATGAATGACCCACATTTCCATCATCCCTCAAGGCAGGTGCAAGCAGGCATAGGTAAGCTCCAAAACACAGCCATTGGCATCAACTCACTGACTTGCCCCCGAAATATGTAACCACCTACTAATATGAATGTTGCTGAGTATATAATGTTCATGGAGCCCAGAGCATACAGATCGATTGACATGTTGTGTGCCGTCAAGATATTGTATATAGAATAAACATCATACAAATATATATATGCACCGGCAGAGCGATCACATTGGTAGTCACTAAACTTCCAATATCGCATCAGGGACGCCACTATCAATTACTGTATCTATCTGATTAGTCATCCATTTAAGTGGTTTTTTTTTGATCTCCACTTTACCCTGTGCCCTATTACTACCATGTCCTCCCCTCCCCTTTGTTTAAACTTCTTTGAATGTACTTTGACATCTGAGGAGGGAGATGAACGATCAGGAGGGCCCCCTGATGGTTCACCTCCATCCTCAGACGTCAATTTTTTCTTCTTGACTTCATTGCACTTTTTTCAGTGACCTTGTTGTTCTGAGCACTGTTTTGGGGATCTGGGGGTTCTTTGAGTGCTAGTTGTGGTGTGCAGTTGGCCACTTCTTAGATCTGGGGGCTATTTGGAATCTGGGGGTTATGCTGCACCTGTTGGGCAGTTCTGGGATCTGGGGGCTCTTCCTTTGGGAAGATAGGGCTGGTGTTTCAACTGCTGTGATGTAAGTCTATGTTAGGGTATGCTGCCAGTCTTCGGACTGCCCGCTGCTCCTGGCCCTCATCTTCTCGGCTTGCATAGCACATGATGTTGGATTTCAATCCTGTAAAGAGGACTGGCCAGTCTTCAGGCTGCCCACCACCCCCACATCATGATGTTGTGTAAGAATATAGTATCATGTTCTCATGCAAAGTTAAGTCCCCTATTACCTGAGTGTCTCATATCATTGCCTGAAGTTTCTCTATTCCACCACCCAGATAGTGTTGCCACAGCTGCCAGCCGCAAGCCGGGCCGATTTCTAGCCAGCCTGTCACCAGCTCAGCTAAGGCTGTGCACCGGCTCACAGCTATGGCTGTCAAAAATCCAAAGCCGTGAGCCGCTAGCTAAGCCAGTGTATATATGTATACTAGTATTTTAATTGTATACTAGTTATAATTATTAATAGATGATTTTTCAGGCTGTGGACTGACTTTTGCAATTTGTTCAGCCCACAGATGTGTTTGTTTCCGCGCACACTCAGCCTCAGCCACCAAGTTCGAACTCAGCCACCAAGTTCGAACTCAGCCACCCACCTCAAGACACCACCAACCACTTGAGAAAGCGGTAACCGCAGGCAAACAAAGTAAGCAAACATTTATCTACATATTTATTTAATGTACTGTATATATATATAGGTACATTTTGTGGTTAAACACAAGACAACACATCTGATGCGGCACCCACCACCACCACCAGAACCGACCCCACGCTCTTCAAGAGAGCGTGGGGTGTTCAATTTTGACTTTGGCCCCCCACACCCATCCACCACCTACCACACCCCCACGCTCTTCAACAGAGTGCGGGGTGTTCGACTTCGACTTTGGCCCCCACGTGATCCACCACCAATCCACATGTTCAAATAAGCACTCATTTATTACTTCAGAGTGCAAAGATGTGTTTCAGATGAATGTCAGATAATATAGTTTCGTAGTGGTTGCTCAGGTATGCCACAATTATGTTATGTCTTCATATAGCAGCTAATTGAGTCAACTACAGTTTAGAGTGTTTCTCATTCTTATTTCTGACTTGCCTATCCCCTTTTTAACCTTCTTTTACTTGTACATTGATGTCTGAGGAGGGAGATGAACGATCAGGAGGGCCCCCTGATGGTTCACCTCCCTCCACAGATATCAATTTTTTCCTCTTAATTTTATTTGAACTTGAATGAAAATCACGATAATATAACATAAGACCATAAATAAGGCGTGTTGCAGCTCATACATAGGATAATGTCATGTGACCTTGGCTAGTGATGTTCATATGTCTATATATGGCAATATATAACATCTTTCTTTTGTACCTATGCCTCCATTCACTTTACATCATTTCTATCCACAACCAAAGCAAAATTAACAGCAATTATTATGGCCTGGTCTATAGAATATGTTGCCATTCTCAATCAACACATCGAAGCCTGGGTTGACTTGAAAGGAAAGCCTGATGAGAGAACACATCTTATTGAGGTAGTTGCAGACGAGATCCGCACATACAACACAGAGACTGAAAGTGAGGACCCTGTCCCACTTGATGTCCTGAAGGTTTGTGCATACTAGTGAGCCAATGAAGTGTTACAAATCATTGAAATGATTTTATAGAAAATCTCCATATGGTTCCAAAACCATGCCAAGTCAGGGAGGCAGGAGGACCACCCAGACCAGTGACAGGGTGTCCACTCCTATATGTGCAGCTACAGGACAAAGGATGTAGTTGCCCAAATCTATAAGGACTGCATCCTGGATATCATTGCAGAAAAGACTGATGCACCATCTGGAAGCAAGGGCTGGCTCAAGTACTACCCAGCTGCTCTTACATCAGTCGTTTATGCTCTCACTGCCTAGGAGATTACTAGTTGTCAAACCACCTAGAGATGTGGCAAAAAGATGGTCTGTTGGAAGCACAGTAGCAAAAGTGAGTTTATCACCAGTGAAAATATGTATTTCCAGGAATTGACCCTGCTCCATCAGTAGTGAATAGCACGGGTAACCCACAGGCCGAAATGGGGTTACCCGCTCTACCCATACCCCTGCGTGCGGGTCAGGGTAGGGTAGGGGTATATCTAAGAGGGTCGTGCAGGTCAGTGGGTTTATGCTGGGTTTATGGGTTACCCTGGGGTCTATGTCATTAAGCCAGGTACAGACAGAAAAAATGTGTATATATTAATCCTCAGGCTCCTGAACCACATCCCAGCCTTCCTCAAGGTCTTCCTCTTCACCCACCACATCTGGAAGCCACCCAACAGCAAGCACATCTTTGTTCTTCACATAACTGAGCTTGCTCCAAGTGCCAAGGCACATGAGTGCACAAGTGGTCTGAGCAGACAGATGGTTTCAGACATGTGACAATAGAATCTGTCCTTTGCTGAACACATGCTCAACATCTGTAGATGTTGCTGCAGACAGTAATTAATTAATGTATTAAACAGGGGAATATATGTAGTGTTGCCGCGGCTGCGGCTGCAGGCCGGCTGCCAGCCACCAGCCGGGCCGATTTCTAGCCAGCTCAGCTAAGGCTGCAGACCGGTTTGCGGCTATGGCTGTCAAAAATCCAAGCCGCGAGCCGCCAGCTAAGCCGGTGTATATATATGTATACTAGTATTTTAATTATATTACATAGTATACTAGTTATAATTATTAGTAGATGATTTTTCAGGCTGTAGACTGACTTTTGCAATTTGTTCAGCCCACGGGTGTGTTTGTTTTCAACTTCGGCCCCACACCCATCCACCACCTACCACACCCCCACGCTCTTCAACAGAGCGCGGGGTGTTTGACTTCGACTTTGGCCCCCACACGATCCACCACCAATCCTACCCCCTCGCTCTTCAACAGAGCGTGGGGTGTTCATTTTCACTCACCCGGCCCCACCTACCATGTATCCCACCCCTGCGCTCTTCAACAGAGCGCGGGGCATTCAAATTTATTACTATAAACTACATACATGCCAGCGGAGCCAGCGAAATGCTGGCTCCGGCCAGTAAATGTTTTTAAATAGAAAAATAACATTTTTTATAATATATACCGGCTGCACGCCGACTGTAGACGACCGCAGCCGGCTGTATACGGCTCGCAGCTATGGCTGGCGAATAATGGGTAGATGTGCTTCCGCTCAGTCCACCACATTAAAATGTTGTCGTCGATTTCAGTGTCTGTGCTGAGATAATGGGTCACTTCATCACCTACTTCCCTCTGTTGGTCCTTTGCAAGTGACGGCAGGTCATTGAATATGTTGCAAGACTGCTAGTAGATATTATTCTCAGGTCTTCGATTGACAAGAATTCTGCACCTTAGACTCAGACAGGACATGCTGTGATTCTGTAATGGGGTCAACAGGTGTACGGTTCGCATATGAGCATCTGAATGTGGTGCAGACAATCCTTTTCACTTCTTCAATCCACTCTGGCTCCCAATTGACCCTTTTGAAGTACTATAATTTATGGCAGGGGTGTAGAACTAGATGTTTCATCAGTGGATTACTTACTTACTAGCTGAGTCACACTGAAGTTGCTTACCCATTGCAATCCGATACATTTTGGATTGATCTGTTTTGCTATAGTAACAGTTTAGAGTTTTTTTTTTTTTTCGCGAGTGCGAGTGCACCACGAATTGACAACTCAAAATTCTTGTCGAGGGAGTTGTCAGTGAGGATCTCATCGATGTGGTCCATGGCCAGGATAACAATGGCAAGGCTGGGTGTTGAACACGAGAAGAACAAGGTTGTGTCTTTGAAAACCTACGCAACTGGCATTAAGAAGTGAGGAGCAGCCGCATCAGGAACGGGCATCCGAAGGTGTAGGATTGATTACAAGGAGCGGCATCCGAAGGCGTAGGATCAATGGGAGAATAAATACAAAGAGCGGCCGCAAAGGTGTAGGATCGATGGGAGGATAAATATATTGCAGGATCAATACGAGGATAAATATTTTGCATGAAAAATCAATCAGTGTTTGTATTTAGAATAGGGTAAATGTTGTACGCACCTTCAGGACCAACGTCAGCTGCTCTGCTATTGTCCATTCTTCTGCCAACAACTCATTGCTTTGTCTCTACAAATAGTGTTGACTACCTCCCGGTATTCGAGAGCGAATGACATCATGTTGTAAGTCGAATTCCACCTTGTTGAAACATCCCATGGTATCATTTGCACCTTGACACCCAGTTTCATCAAGACTGCCCACCATGCTGGCAAAATAATGGTGGTAGAGTGCAATATTGCAAACATGATTTTGCATAGCTTCATTGCAAAGGTGAGTGTCCTGCTATTGGAAGAAATTTTGGCTTACCTTAATGAGAACCAACTTCACAGGACGAATGCTTTTTGCTAATGCTCTGTGTTCATTATCACTTAGTCCCTCTTGCTCATCAATCCATCCATCATCATCTGCCTCGCCATCTTCATCTTCGCCTTCCTGCGTGTTTCGTTCTGCTTGTGTCAGAAGCTTCTCAAACTCAGTGCTATTTCCAAGATCCTTCAGTTCGTCATCAAGAGCACTGTTTGTCAAGTCTTTTGGTAAATGGAATTGCCGAATCACAGTCTGTGCCACTAGACTGATGACATGATTAAAGCAGCGCACCTGGTTTGGAGCACCTGGAAAGCTGACTATCATGTCAGGCAGTGTGCCTATCATGGTATCATTATTTGATGCATTATCACAGGTGATGCCGAGTACCTTGAGCCATTTAGTAAGATATGATCATGTAGAACAAGTTGCCGGAAAACGAACTGACCTTGTCCGAGATACCAAAGTCATCCATAATTTTGGCAAACACTGCTGCCAAATTCAAACCGGAGTGGGATTGTGCTACCTCGACGAGATCCAGCAACATGCAGACAGGTAAGCCATTTGTTTCGAGATGAACAGTCACAGCAACAAATGCCTTGTGATTAGGAGATGTCCATGCATCTGTGGTGAAGCTCAGTGCCCTTGTGTGTTCTTGTAACATCTTTGTGATTTGACTGCAGGTTTTTGCAAAAACCTTCTTGACATCTCGTGAGACCATGGAAGGTGATGGTATGTATTGGTCGGGTCTCCCTGTCTTCATCAATGAATTAAACCCTCTGTCACTAACAATATTGAAAGGCCTTGTGCTCTCAGAAACCCAACGAATGATTTCGGCCCTGCAAATTGGCCTCTATCAACCAAGCTACCAAATTTGGACTGCTTCTCAAACACGCCTAGTTTCTGTTTTGTTGTACTGCTGGTGAGAATAAACCACCTTCCCTTTCCCCTTTCTTTCAAATGATGCTGTGATTGACCCCTGGTCTAGACCTTTGATGGAGGTTGTGCGAATAGCATCAGCATCACAAGCGTCATCAGCACTTGCAACAACATCCTCCCCTCAACACTTCTGAGCATGTTTGCATAGGTTGCTGGTTGACTTGGCATCACCCTTATCCAGGAATTGTCGAACGGAACGTGTCTGATGCTTGCAGTCCACAGCTACACATTGGAATGAATGGCATTGCCGATTATTGATGTATTCTATGAGGGGAGCTATCCTGAAGAATGCATATATTGGTGCTGTCCAGTCTTTGGTGAGTCTCTCTACTCTCAATGGTAAGTACATCAATGATGAGGAAAATTAGATTTATGTGCTCAACAGCATCAACAGCATCATCATCACTGTTGTCTGACATGATAATGACAGGATCCTTTTGGACCTTTTCAGTCTTATCCATTATCACATCGCTATCCGAAGGAAGCACACTTCCGATGTGTGAACCTTCTTCATCAACCTCCTCGGTGATCATGACCTTGTGTGATGTGGTAGCTTTCTGTGTGACTCTTGTTGTAATTTAGTGGTTTTTTTCTTTGTCTTTGAGGCCTTTGCTTTGCTAGCTTTACTTTTCTGAGATTTCGATGGAGCCATTGGTAGGAGAGAATAATGGGCTTTTTTTTCTGTCATGATGTACAACTTGATAAATATTATCTGACTACACCGAAAACCCGCACTTGTGGGTATGGGTTTTTCACGGGTCCAAATATGATGACCCTGACCCGTACCCATGATACACGTGAGCTTTACCCGCATGGGTTACCCATACCCCTGCCATTCACTATCCATCAGTAATGCGAAAAGGCATTTGACACAAACAGTGTCAAAATTCATCAATGAACTGCAATGTAACATGGGTGTTCATATACTGATCATGGTGGGTCATGCCAATAAAGACGGAGATGTAATAAGGCAAAAGTACACAGTATATCTTTGCTGGTAAAGAATTCCACCTCACAATTAAACTTGTCTAGATTTTAATCCAGTCCCATTGTTGGCAAGGAAACATTCAGCCAGGCCAACCCAGACTGGCAGCATAACACATGGAAATCATTTGCAGAATATATTCAGTCACAGTTCAAAGTTCAAGAAGATGAAGAAACAGGAGCCAACGACAGCCAGCCAGAT
>QLPF01001845.1:0-17225 GCA_003314045.1 Hygrophorus pudorinus
AAACGTTCTCACAGTTTTCCCAGGTAAGTCCAGTATCTACTTGACTGCCAGTCCATATTCTGAAGGAAATATCAGGAGACATGATGCAGTACATGACAAATGATTACCTGCTTTCCACTCCGCACAAAGTTGCCCTGAATACCCGCGAGCGCTACGCCTTTGCGTACTTCCACGAGCCCAACTTCTCGTCCTTCGTCCAGCCGCTACCGGAGTATCGTGGTCAGGGCAAAGGAATTCATTACGGCAAACACTTCACGGACATGTTCATGCGCAATTACCCAGAGCGGGTCACTGCGAAGAGAATGCTGGAGGAGAACCGACTGGCAACTTTGGATAGCATGGTTAGCGACTCTATGGGGGGTACAACTGCAGCGTCGATGGAATGAATTACTTGAGTATATCTGTAGTATAGATTTGTTTCTGGACACTGGTGGTCCTCTTTTTTTTCGTATTTATTCATCAAGAATCACGGAGAGTTGCGTAGTGACTGTGACAATTGTTTACATGCTGGTGCATGTTCTGATTCTGCCTGTGATTCTTGATTCGCAAAGACTCGGATGGTCATCATGATCAGAAGCGGGGAATCGATTTAATACATCATGGGCTGGCTACTCACCGCTACGTGTAGGCCTCCGCACCATTACTAGTAAAGGGGATCATTACCCATCTGAGTAGACTATCCGAGCGCTCAGCGCTGAAGGCTGAGGAGGCGAGCCTGTGGGGTCGACTCGGCGGTTTTTCTCCAAGTCCGAGTCTTGATCACATGACAAGGCGGCCCTGAGCTTCGTTCTCCCATGTCGAATGTTTTTCACCTAGGTTCTTGAATTCCAGGATCGCATTCTTGCATCAATCACATTTCTCCGTGCTCCACTGAACCGCATATATTTCGACCTGATTCTTCACGATCCACCTTGAACCCATTCTTGCTGTGCGGGCCACGGATCCAAACGCTTTCGTGAGCGATGGCGTTGCAAACTCGCCCGGAGCCTATGAACGCTTCACCACACCATTCGAAAGTTAAGGTCTCATTGACTTTCGCCGACCCTCTCTTTGTCGCTGGCGAATATGTATCAGGGAAAATGGAAATGGAGTGTAGAGCTGATACCGATTTGGGCGTAAACGTCATGATGGTGGAGCTTTTTGCGATACAAGGTGTGTCAATGTCACCGTTCGCATGCCGGCATCTCACAGCCAGCCAAAGAACTCACCTCACGGGATCATTCTGCAACGTCTACGTTCTTGCACAGCCGCCGATTATTTCAAGGTCCCGGACTTCCTCCTTCGAATGCCGTCCAGTTTCAACCTCAACCCGGAGGCCCTTTACCACCAAACTACCACCAGGCTCGGCGTGGTATATCTACTTTCCTATTTCGCTTTCCAATTCCAGCATCCTCGCCCTCGTCGATTAGTTTCGGCTCAGGCCTCGCTGCTATCAGGTATGAAGTGAGAGCTAGCGTCGGTGTAGCTTGGAAAGGTGAGAAGCGGCTCGTCACTGACAAGAAGGTCGTCCAAGTCGTGGAGAGCTTCGAGGAAGATTTCTCTAGGACCGAGCCAGAGGGTGTGGTCGTTGGGGAAAACGGCAAGATTTGGATTCAGGGCAGGGTCGTTGGCGGGGTTGTGGTCGCCGGGGAAAGCGGATGCGTTGAATTGCAAGTCAAGAATCATTCCACCAAGAAGGTTGTGATGGCTCGTTGGTCCTTTGTGCCCTTGCTGAACTATGTTGTCTAACAAGAACACGGGATTGTCGATTGCATTGACTCGGACACTTTATCTTCCTAATGTGCCCACGACACAGAAGGCACCCCTGCAAATATCGGATACTTTGACCACCGTAGCCTTCCGTGGTCCAGAATATATTATTCTTCCCGGCTCCGACGGGGTGGCCAGTCTTGTATTCGATATCCCCAAAGATGCTAAGGGCGTCAAAGGTGGAACACGAGAGGGTGATGGAGCAAAGGGAGACACCACAGAACCCCTGTTCGAAGTAAGGTGCACCATTGGAATCAAGCTCACGATGGGTTTCGGGAGGTGCGTGGGTTTTTTTCCTCCTCTATCGTATTCCTAAAGTACTCCTTCACTATGTAGCAAAGATATACATCTGGACCTTCCGGTGACCATTGTACATCCATCCGCTATTCCCAACCTACCAGGTCCAGGTCGCTACCCTTCACCCTCATCTTTTCCCCGTATTTCCCCATCTGTGTCGCCAATTCCGTATGTAGACCGTGCGCAGAGTCCTTACGGTTACCTAGTTCCGTCAACGTCGCCCCCATTGCAACTGTATATCGACCAAGGTCATGTATGGCTCCCGCCTCAATCTATTTACACACCATATCCCTACCAGCACGTCACTCCACCGATCGATGGCCAACAATATTACTTCCCACCTCCACTGATGCCCCCGTACGTTGCGCCTTCCCGTCCTTCGAGTGCTGGGGCCTTCCCCCGGGCTTTGCCTAGCACGGTTGGTTTGCGGCCATTACCCGGCCTTGACTTTGGACATGGAGCCGGACAGCCTACGGAACCCGAAGAAGGCAAAGGCGAGCTGGCATTGCGTGTTACCCAGCACCTTCGACTGTCCTCGCGACATCGATCCGTATCACCTCAGTCCCATCGGTACCCTGTTCCTGTCGGCACTTCTGCACCTCTGGGGGTGCCCCCTCCCAGGGCATTGCGCAATTTACCGCCACCTCTCGACACCAGCAATTTGTCCAGCTCGTCCGTAGGCTCCCAAGGCGTGGTCCATTCTCCCCGGCCCTTCTTGTCTCCCAAGCAATCTTACTCCGTCGATCCACTAACGCACAACTCTCTACCGAAGAGCGAGCGAGTGGAGGAACTCGAAAGGATGGCAGCTGAAGTTGACGCGCAGAGCAAGGATTTGTCTGGTGATATCTTCAAGGCGTTAGTGCCGAGTCCCCCACACCAACTAGCGTACGTGGACAAAACGCTCCCTGGACCACCTGTCCCTACTGGGAAAGACAAATTACTTCTTTCACAGGAAGCGAGAACGCGGCTGGATCACACTTTCTTCAATCCTCCGCCAGTTCCCTCCGACAAAACGCCTCCAACTCCCACAATCACTGCCGTGACGCCAGTGAGACACTATCCACGGCCTGACTTGATTGGGTTGGGTCAGGCGGAAAGTGGGCTGGATGCATTGGAGCGGAAGCTTCTAGCCGAAGTTGGCACGCGGAAACTGGGTCTGGGAGACCGGCGTCCTGATGTCCGGGCTATTCTGCCCATCACTATCCCACCACCTAATCGGGTTTTGGACCCTCCGAATGACTCGGCGATTTCGAGCTTGACGTTGGCGGATCACGATCACGATTCAGATGAGCGGACGCATAAGGCCGGGAAATCTAGTTCTTCAGGAGATGACAAAGAGGTTTCTCAGCGTGGGCGAGGGGGTTCTGGGAAGACACGGGGAGGGCCTTCTGGTCACCGTCGGATGGACAGAGATAAAGTGTCGGAGAAGAAGAGCAACGGGGAGGAGAAGACAGGGAAGAAGGAGCGGCGTGGGACTGGGGAGGGTCGCAGATATAGACAGTCAGCCAAAGGGAGGGTGGCCGCGTGGCTGGGCGGGATTGATCCTTATGTTCTTCCACCTGACATGCTACCGCCCAGCCCCGACTTATTGGCAGAGGCAGACGCTGTCGTACCCAAGAGTGCGCCTGCATTTTCTGTGGAACCCACACCGACGGAGAAGGACGTGTCGTCTTCCCCCAACCCTCGTTCATCTGGATTTGTACCAATTGGAACTCTCAAGAGGGATATGTTGCCAAAAACATTGACGCCAACGAAATCTCCAACATTTGCTTCGCCAACCTGGACGCCTCCGTCTCCCAAGACCGACGGGGCAGTACCTTCTCCATCGTCCGAACCCATGCGCAAAGTTGTAGCGGTCAGTGGACGGGCACCGCCGCTCCCGAAACGCTGCACGCCGATACTCAAGAAGTCTTTTGAGCGTTCACCACGGTTCCCGCCTGCTCCGTGTTCTGAAGTCAAGTACGATATCAGATCCGCTCGTGGAGGCAGAGGAGGCAAAGTGACAGCCGTCGCATCAATCTGGGCTTCTGGAGCGGGGCAGTCTGATGGTAATGCCCGCACCAAACCGAAAGATAAATCACTTGCCGTCCCTCCACCGCGATCAGCCGCAAAGTCTCCGCTTCAGAACCGTAACGCACCCTCCCAACAGCCAACGCTCCTTGACCTGCCAGGGAGACAGCGGCCAGTTGTCAAGTCATCCTCCGTTCCCGTGATCTCTTCCTCTCATGCCACACCTACGCTATCTTCCACGGCCTCTCTCGCTCGTCCCTCCCCTGCACTGACCAAAACCAAGGTGCCGAATAAGGTACCGTCGACCATCTCCGAAACACACACCGAGGTCGGAAAGGTTCGGGCTGGTGTGAAAGCCAAGCCTCCTCCGCCGGGAGACTTGGCGTTCGGGCAAGCTAGACTCAGGGATCTCATCAAGAAATATCAAGGACCGGCCGTATAATACATTTCAGAGTATCGTCACATCTGTTGAAATTCTTTCACGCACCTCAATCAAATTTCTTCGTTCTCTTTCCAAGCAGCTGATACTTTTGACTTACCCTGACTTATTTGATCTGATTCGTGTTACATATTCATTACTGTTTTCGTCATTTTCTCCGTGCTACTGTATGTTACGACTATACGACCTCCTAACGAATACACGATCATGATCTGCGGCATTGAAGGGCGCAAGGAATGAAGACTTTGGCCTACGCGTCGTTGTGGATAGGTTGATCAATTGATCAACCAGAAATGAGTCAACAAAAACAAGTTGAATACGCTCACGCCCCAGCCCTGAAGTGTCTGATGTACTGTATAGTATTTATTGTACGGGGCACCTCGACATCACATGATACATACCTAATTAGCTTGCCATTACCCCCCGGTATGGCAAGCTAATTAGCTTAGAATATTATTGCTAGTGCACTGCCAGTAAATCCTGAAATTAATACCTTTTGAGACAAAGGCAATAAATACCCTAAGTAGGGTATGCATGATGATGTGGCCATGTGGCAACCGCCCATCAACGCCGCCATCAAGGGCACTCATTGTTCTGCTAGGCATCGGCGTCATCACCCACAACAAGCTCGAAAATAGTGTTGTAAATACAAGAATAATAATAATATTTTTTAGCATGCTTTGCTACATAACAATGTTCCAGTACCCTACACAGCAGACAGCACACACAATAATACACTGCCTGTCTGACACAGAGCTCCTCCTGCCACTCCTGCCGCACCTCCCCCACTGTACCTTTCGCTGCGCCTCTTGTTGTGCCTCCTACCATTCCTCTCACTGCTCCTCCATATGCTCCTCCCAGGCCCCTGCTTCAAGCCTCCGTCATAGCCGTTGTCGTCGCTGTAGGTGTAGTGATGATGATGATGATGTTGTTGTTGTTGTTGTTGTTGTAGTTGTAGTTGTTGTAGTTGTAGTAGTTGTAGTTGTTGCTGTTGCTGTTGCTGTTGTTGTAGTTGTTGTTGTCATTGTGTGCTTGTTTACATAGCACATGATCATTCAACGCTCAGTCTACAATGCCTTTGGTAACATCCAGAAAGGGTGTCTCAAGGGCTGTGCAGGTTGCAACAGTAGGTGCAAGGGCAGGTGTGAGGGCAAAGACTCGAGTCCTCAATCAACTAGCCACCTTTAACCTCCATCAGCAAGAACAAGAGTGATATGAACAGAATCTACAAGGTATGTATCATATGCAAGTCATTTATTGCAATTTTTAAAAACAATGACATTTTGGAAATTATATATTTCTAAAGTCGCGAGATGGTCAGTGTGGGAACAAATTCCAAAAGAGGTAATTCAGCTTATCTTGCCTCAGCAGCCTCACCTCGTCAACACCCGATATCATGGAAGATGGTGAAGAAGAGGTCAACAATGGGTGTAAGTTTATTGTCTATCTATATTCTAGTTTTCTAACATCTCACAGGGGGTGAAAGCACCTACAACGAGGGGAAGGGAATATTAGTTACAGCACAACTCACACCAATCCTTTTGCCCTCAGCTGGTATCAAGTGCCGGAAGAATGCTGCTGGTCCCAAGGCCATCTCAAAGGTCCTCTACATCCACAAGGACATGGAATTCCAGGACATGCTCAATAAATTCGTTTGTACCTTCAACCGCCAGGGTTTCTTCGACCATATGTGCTTTTTGCACGGCAAAATTGTTCGAGTGCCTTTCGAGCTGTGTTACACGATTGCACAAACTGCATCTAAGAACATTGAACTTCAAACTATCGCAGATTACACTGTGATACTTGCAGAGGTGATCACAAAGCTGTGTCCTACCATAGTCATGTTTATAGTGGAGACAAAAGTCAAGGTACAATTGTGCACACTCTATATTACAAGCCATTTACTACTATCTACACTCTATTTACAGGGTCTACATCAGGGTGAAGGTGATGAGGCATCCAAGAAAGACGATGATGAGGCAGATGGGGTAGCAAAGAAGAAAGTGAAGGGACTGTCAATGGAAGAAGCTGCCCAAGATAAATTCATTGCTAACCTTCAAGTTCTGTACTGGTGCGAGGACAGAAAATGTTTCTACAACTTCTGCTGGCCTGACACCACACATGCACGACATATCCACTTGACCCACCTTCATCTACACACTTGGGCGGCCGCTTTGGAAGGAAAAGAGGATGGTGTGGATATGGAGACTCCGCCAAACGTGAGGATCTTCGACTCTAGCCATGTTGGCAACAATGCAACTGATGCAAGTTTGCTGGCTAAACGATGTGTGGCCTCGTTACACAGCCAGAACAACTCTCCCATTGTCAACTTCGGGGGACTTGCCGATGTCATCCGACAACTCAACCCATCTCTTGGCCATGAAAACCAACTACCTATTGCTCCTGTCGTTCCTGTCGTTCCTGTTGTTCCAGCTCCAATTGCTGCGGCACCGGTATGTCGTGGTCCCCCTCCCAAAATGGCTCTTTCCAACTTCTGTTCTCAGTTCAACCTTTCTTCTGAGATCAAAGACAAACTCTCCTTGATCAACATCGTCGGCCCTCATCTTCTCTGCCTTGTCAGTGACCAAGCTCTTTGAGAGGAGGCACACCTAGATCTTGGGGAACTCGTGGGCGTTCGGGATGCTCAAGAGCGGTGGATGCACGAGGGAGAGCATGGTTGAATGGGGTTGGCGGTGTGTAATAGACTCGGGACTTGGAATCATACACTGCACACACACTTGTAACATTTACCTAGGTAGTTTAGCTTGCGAATACACATGTTCTCGGATACAAACAGCATGGGCGCATAGTGGATTGGCATGGCAATACAACAGTCATGATGACACATACAAAGGATCATGGTACATAGAACTACAGGTATCCAGCATGGGAATAGAATCCCCACGTCATCTCCGGTGTGATGATATCACAGCTGCGGTACAACTCATAGTACATAGCTTTATCATCAAAGAAACTGATACCCTGACAACACAGATGAGACTTGATAGCAGAGAAGGCAAGTTCGATCAGATTGTAGTTGGGGGAGTAGGGTGATAAGTATTCAATTCAGCAGCCTGGAGGATGGTTAGATTGGGTGCAGTCAGAGATACTACACATGCACTGTAGCCTTCTATAAGCTGCACCACTTCATCTGAATGGTGAATCTTCACATTGTCCAGTACTATTACACTTTGAGGGCTGGGATAAGGATTTGTGAGCAATAGCTAGATTATGTGTTAGAAAGCAATGCCAATGGTGAAGAACGAGGACTTACCAAGTCATTGCAAAGATACTCCAAGAACATCACTTGCATGAATGATCCTTCCACAACACATGATGCAACTACGCCTTTGTCCAATGCAATCGCTGCCAGCATGGACAAACAATGTTTCCTCACAAACAGATCATGTTTCTCCACTCTCACCCCTGCCGCAGCTCTACCCCAAAGCCGTGCATATGTTCAGTCATCCTTCGACACCTTGTCTAAAAAGATCAAGCAAGGAGTGGGATATTGACTGATCCTGCACACAAAGTCAGTGCACTTGATAGGATCATGTTCAGTAGCTAATTTTTGAACTTGTTTGACCCGAAGGCCAGCTCTCTCAAAGGTGAGGTGGATGGTTGAAAGTGATGCCGGGAGATAACACCATTTTTGGAGGTGTTTTGAATATTCGTCAAGGAACAGTGTGGGGTTATGTTGTGCTAAGGAAGTCAAGTAATGAACATTGACGGAGAGGAGACATCGAGGATGTCCTTTGTTGACTGGAGGCACGCATGAAACACTGCCAGTCAAGTGATGATGATGACGGATACAGGAAAGGGTAGAGAGAGAAATGCCCATGATATGACCAACTTCCTTGTCAGAATTCCTGCAAGCACAGAGATGAAGGGCAGCGAGCTTTAGATCATTGCTGATCTTGCGGTTACCCATGGTGCTGGTAGCTGGTACCAGCGCTGAGGCAAGATAAGCCAAATTACCTCTTTTGGAATTTGTTCCCACACTGACCATCTCGCGACTTTAGAAATATATAATTTCCAAAATGTCATTGTTTTTAAAAATTGCAATAATAGCACACTTACAAGCTTTTGTATAGGATTGTTAATGGACTCCCTACATATTCTCAACGAACTCTGTGGCCCATCTGGTCCCCCCCTTGAACTTGACAGGGGAGATATGGACATCAATATGGGAACGGAGGGTGACAGACAGTGGTTTGACATACCAGAGGATATGGAGGATGGTCAGACTTTTAAGCATGCCATCTGGGATGTCCTTAAGACATGGTATGTGGTCCTACACCAGAACTTCAAGAAGTGACTGAACACTTTCTGATAGCAAGCAAAAGTACAAGGATAAACAAACCTGGAAAATTCAACAGAAATCTCTTCAAGCCAACTGGAACCGCATTCATCAATCTCTAGTATCAGCCTACCTTTCCTGGCATTCTGTCGACACTGCTGCACCAGTCCAGTCACCATCAGCAACATCAACCACATCAACCACATCTATGACATCATGGAACTTCAGCATAGAAGTAATCAACATTTATACAATGGACTGGCAAGCCATTATTTCTCGAACTGCTGATAGCACCTCCATTGTGGAAGCCATTGTTCTCAATGGCTATCTGAGTACAAGTCCTGAAAGTCGGTCTCTGGCTGTCTCTCTGAAAACACTTGAATTGTACTGTTGAATCCGTGTGTGTAAACCCTCGTCAAACCATCTTCAATCACTCATGGCTATTGAAATGGCACAGATTCTGTACAGGCAACGGTATCAGAATGCATTATCAAGTGCCTTCAATGTCTACCTTGCCATCCACTGCTCCATCGATAAACAAGTTTTACAGGCCCTTAAGCATGACACACCCAACTGGAGGGCGTTGAATGCATGCCTGCCTGGCAGCTATGAAGTAAGTCTATTATATATCACACTATTTCTTCATCCTGACAAGTGTCTGGCCAAGCTCGAAGATGAACCCCCTTTAACATTCCAACGCATGCTGGTCCTTGATGGGAATAACTAATTGAAGCAAGTTGAAATGATTGGGGACTGTATAACAAGTGATGTTCACATTTTTGAAGATAGCGACCACTTCTTATCAGCCAGATTTGTTGATCAGTATGCAGGGGAAGTCCATGAGCCGAGAGTTATTGACACAAATGACAACAACACTGATAACTCACATACATCCACTAGCGATGTTCTGCACGACAGTGATCAGCAGGGAGGCATTGGTGATGGCTGTGTAGCCAAGAAATGGACTGCTGCAGGAGAGAAGGGTACATGGGGGATTTTGAAAGAAAGCAGCATCTTTGTGAGTGCCTGTTGACATGGGATGATACTCTGGCTTGCTGATATGATTCAAAGCAGTGAGCTATAAGTCATTACTATGCACAGTTTGTTATCATGCCTTGACCACTTGGTAGATCAAAGTACCCATTAGCAATCGTTAGCAAGTCGATGGAGGTTCTTGGCGGTCAGAATCTTCATGGCTATGATATAGGCTGCTCTTTTGCCTTGACGGTTCAGTCGAGTTCCCTGGGTCCCCGTTTTCAAGAACTAGGCAACCAATTTTGCATCAATGGATTTCATGGTTATGCACACAACTACCACTGCCAAGTCAAGAATCACCTGAACTTTGTGCAGGGGGTAGGCCTTGAGGATCTGGAGACCCTAGAGAGAGTTTTCGCCTCTTCAAATGATGCTGCACCTCTTACTCACTATGCATCTGCCTACAACTGACAGGTATTTATTGACTTGCATTTCAGGCACTGGGACAAAGAGAAGTATCAAAACCTCGGTGATATGATCTTCAACAACTATGTGCAAGCTCCCAACATTCTCGAAAATGATGCCATAGCACTCACCAAGGCCTAGGTATCACTTGGAATTCGGGAAGAAGACCTCTGCCACTAACAAGAGGAGGAGCAAGCTTACTTTGCGACACTCGGTCAGGAGCTGCAATATGATGTGCATGCTGTTTTATATGTTGAAAATCTGTAGAAGTTGCAGGATATAAAGTCAGTGGCATAATTCTACATGTGGCTTTTTAACAGACAATCCATCTAGCTTTCAATACAAGAAAGTTGCAACTTCTTTCTTGAATAGCACCCCAGCTGACTATGAGTTCAACTATGGTGTCACCATTTTGCAGACCCAGAAGCTCGAGACTGACCAGTGGCATCTGTTGGAGAAAAAGGACAGCATCTTACATGAGGTGATCGAGATGGAAGTAAAGATGGGAATTATGTAACACTGGCAGCTGGCAGATCAAGAGTACCTAGACACACTCAAATACATTCAGATGCAACAATTTTACCGTGCCCTGGATGAGCTGTGGCGGTTGATCGTGCAGCATCTGTTCGAGCTACACAAGCTCAATCTCTCAAAGACAAGTATTGATTATCACCCTCGCATATTATGATATACTTATACACTATTGCCAGTGTACAAGGCATGAACACATATTGCAAAAGCTTTGCAAAAGTGGTGCACAGCTATTCAGAATGCTATAAAAGTGTATAATGCAGCAGCAATGAGCTCGAATCCTCCCTGTGCAACAGTTGACTGGTCAAAGGTCTTGCACTGCACCTTCATCAAGGAAATCGATTTCCTACATGACTCTTGCAACCAGATCAGAACAGAGCCGTGGACACAGCCTGTTAATCAGGCTGTGATGAAGCAAGCCCAGCGTGTCACACAGGCCCATGTGGAGATCACCCGCTGTAATGTGGAGGTGTACTGCCTTCACACAGCTATAAATGATGAATAGTGACACTTCACTAAGGTTCTCCATGACCTTAAGGCTAGCAGCCAGGAAATTTATTACACAGTCCTCAAATACTGTATAATGTGTCGTCACATGAACTTTTGTCTTCTCTCTCGCATTGCACAGATCTATGCCCTCAAAGGATTTACAGGGAACCCACTGCCTGGAATAAGAAAGGGCACAATGGCCGCTGGCCCTGCCCCATCTGTAGGATGCACCATCAGAGCTTACAACAATGTGGCTCAGAATTACAAGGATGATGATGATGAACTAGCTGGCGAGGACGAATCTGACATATCTGATGATGATGAACTGGCTGGTGAGGTCGATAAAGTCATGGACTATGTAGGTTCTATCTGATTACCCCTGTGCTCTCGCAATGCTGTATGTAAGTGAGTACAAGTGTCTGAACAAATGTAATATTACAGTGGTGTACTAGTATTGCTGTTTTAAACTTGAGCATGACTTTGATGCTTGACTCGGACGCCACCACACTCAACAACTTCAACTCTCAACTTCATCTTACTGTCTCTACTACACATCTGTCAATGTTTGAACATCGCTTCCACTGTGTCTTAGGTAGTAGTCAATCGGGTGTGTATAATGGAAGGTAACATAGCATTCCATTATCTGATCATTCAATTCTTACCCTCGTCATGTAAGATCTACCATACTGGCCCACAACAAGTACACATTCCCGATTGTCATCATCTGTCAAACCAAACAGCAGGCAGGAGATGTCCATGCCTTCGAACAATGCATTCAACGGCTTGATCTCTCCCGTGATATCAAAACAACTTTGGCTGTGCTCCTTCAGTCAGACGAGGGTTGTGCTGTTCTTAGGAATGTTTCTAAGCTCTATGCAGTGCTGGTTGGGATGCCTGCAGGCATTTATTTAATCTAGTGAGTTGTTGCTTTGATTGCTTGACATGCAATTGTTGAGTGGTTGTAAGGAATCGAAGATTCCCTGTTTACTTTCTTTAAATTTCCATTTATCTTTATTATCTTTATTTACTGTGGACATGTGCCACAATGTACACATGTACAAACAAGCCATATTACGCTGCCCACATCACACACTCTTTATCTACATAACTACCACAAACTCATAAACAGCATATACATTCATTACTCCAATACATAGGATTTGGACATGTGAATTGTGCACAGTGAGCATAAGTTCTTATATATTTCATTCTATACTTGTTATGGGGCCTCAAGAAGCCCTATACAAGTTTATACTTTTTTTCACAGCTAAACAACCTCTAAAAAGGGTTTTGAAATTGACTGTACTCAATCATAAGCCTCCTATGAGGTTAGATACATTGATTGTCATACATAGTCTTAAGCCATACCCTGGTTAGAACCTAGACTACAAAAAAATAACACCCTAAAGGGATTTTATTGAACATACACGAAAAAAGCCCAAATGGCTTGAGTGCTACTCTCGCCGTATATTACGGATACCAAACATTGAGTTCACATCAGCTCGCGATAGTTAATTGTAGAGCATATCATAATAATATGATTCGGAATGCACACGATCTAGTGCATTCAAAGACAAATCCCATCGATTATTGAAACCGACAACCTGGATGTCAGGCCGGTCCTATAGATCATCCCAACATGGGAGTCCATCCCAATTATGGGACGTAAACCACCCCATTGCCAAACATACACCCCTCCAGTGAGACCCTGCTTACATCAGCAAAAACCCAATATGTGAATTTAGGGTAATCCTGAATAATGAGTGTAAATTCCAATAATGCCCTATATTTTCAAGAAATTCTTTCAGATCACAATACTAGCTTCTTATTTTTGAGAAATTATTTCAAATCTGAGGAAAGTCAGGAGAGAAATTATATTCAGCAGAAGATATTTGATAATAATAATAATAATAATAATAATAATGTCTGTGTGTATACACCTTATTGTCAGGTACACGGTACCTGCGGTTTTGTGATGGTATATTTATGATTCACTTATATTTGTAGTCTACTTTGTACATAATAAAACTAATGGTGCTGCCTTGCATGAAATGTGAGGCAGCAGGTGGGTGTGGTGACAAGGCGGCCGGCTGGTGTGAGAGACAAGGTGGTGGTACCGGTTCCATGCAAGAGGGCATAAAGGCAGGTGGGACAGTAACGAAAACAAAGCGGCCGTCTCACTCATCAGTAAAATTACAAGTCCTTTTTTAAGTCCTTGAACTCCTTTTCCAAGGACCAAAAGTACCAAAAAAGTACCACAAGTACCATAAGTACTAAAAGGCCTAAAAGAGTTTGGACCTTTTCCAAGAAGTGGACCTAGCTTGAAAAAGGTGCAACCTCTTGGAAAAGTACCTCACCTTGTGAAAAGCATCTTGCCTTGTGAAAAGGCAGCCAACTTTTCCAAGAGATTCAACTTGAAAAAGGGCATCAAAAAGGACACCAAGGGCTCTAAAAAGTACTGAAAAAAGTACTTTTATTTTCACATTCACAGCAATATATTTGAATTACCCCTATAGGGTGCTACAAGGCACACATACTGATACTGGTACTATATACATTTAGTTTTACAGAAGGGCAGAGATGGAGGTGGTAGGTGAGGAGGGGGCAAGACAGCCCTCTCGTTTGGTTTCGAGAGGGCAGAGGTAGTGGTGGTGGGCTAGGGGGCGAGAGGTTGGAGGAGGTGAGGGTGGGGGTTGGCCGGTGACACAGCCCTCTCGTCATTTATAAGAGAGCAGAGGAAGGAGGTGGGGGATGGCTACTGACCCGCCCCTTGTCGTTTTCGACAGGGCGGTGGTGGTGGTGGGTGAGCAGGGGGCGAGGCTGCCCTCTTGTTCGTTTTCAAGAGGGCGGGGAGGTTGTGGTGGTGGCTGTGCAGCCCTCTTGTTCGTTTTCAAGAGGGCATGGAGGAGGCTGTGGTGGCTATGCAGCCCTTTTGTTTGTATGTGAGAGGGCGGAGGCAGAGGTGGTTGTGGGCAAGCAGGAGGCAAGATAGCCCTCTTGCTTGTTTTTGAGAGGGCAGGGAGGAGGAGACGGTGGCTGCACAGCCCTTTCGTTTGCACGCAAGAGAGGAGTGGTACCATGGCCGAGTGGAGTTATATCTCAAGTATAATCAATAAAATGGAACTTACTTACCTTGACCTTCTGCCCCTCATTGTTGTTGTTGTTGTTGTTGTTGTTGTTGTGGTTGATCAGCTGGCAATGCATGGCTTCATTTGGTTCATGTGGCACTGTTTGAAAAAAATTATGCTAAGTCCAAAAACTTGAAGCCAAAAGATGGAATACTATGTTACAAGTGTGAAATACCTGCATAAGTAATCTTCATCAGTGTAAATTAACAAGTTGTTTTGGTGTACCTGTCAACTGTACTAGTAGATCATTAGTTATTGCTAAGCATGATGGAGACACTACTTGTACATGGTTTTTTTTTTTTTTTTTTTGAAGTCATTTTATTGTCCATCGTGGCAAACCCCATGTCGGACATTACATTGTAAATAAGAGACCCTGCACCTCAGATCCTAGTGAGTGCCCCTGCAATGGCTCAAATCCACTGCAGGTCCAACGCTTCCCAGCATTGTTTTACTCACCTTGGATAAACTGTGTGGGAGGGATGAGTGACTTCTAAGCTGACAAAAGTGGGAGAAATATCTAGTGTTAAGTGCTCGACCATGAAGTGGTGTCACACAGAAGCTGGGACAAAAAATAAGGGAGAGTGAGTCAGTCAGTTAGTAAAATTGAACTTGAACTCGCATGGGGAGTGATCTGAGGAGAGAAATATGTCAGTGGGCATGGGACAACAACAACCCTTGGGACACCCTCCCATCCTGCATCAATTGTCTGTGCCAGTACTTCTGGGATTGACAAGCTGACTGTCCTGCGATTTCGTATGTGATGAAGTCGAATGCTGCTTGATTGTTCTATGCTGCTGAAAACTCTCCACCCTACACTGTCATCCACCCAAGTAGACGGTATCCTGCTCTAGTGCCTGATAGACCCCCTTGCCCTCCACCAGTACTGATACTAACCTCTTGCTCCTTGACTTGGGCAACTCACGGCGCTGAGCAGTCCTTCCACAGATGTTCCTCTGCGCAAAGCACTGTACCCTCTGTATTCCCTTTGCTAATGCCAAATTTGCTGCAGCTAACTCCCCTTGCATCTTCTCCTTCGTGCCTCTGCTCCCCTTCATTGGATTCCAGACCTCACTCATCGGTATGCCCCCTATCACTGCCCGTTCCCATCCCACATTGTCATGATACATCAATTCCTTTATCTTTTCCTTTACCTTTTCTCTATATTCCTTCACTACACGCATCCGGATTACTCATACATGATTACTATCATCCGATGTTTACTCATTGCTTCATATGTCATCCCGACGGCTTACTCATTGTTCTGACAGTTTACTCATATGTAGTTACATCATCCCAACAGAATGCACAGACCAGGGCTTATGCATCCCCATTCCATGACATTCTATACTATTCTTTGTATTAGTCATACATCCTATAAAAGCACCAGAGTTCGACTGGAAACCCCAGCTCGAATCTCTTGGGATTACCGCTAAAGCGCATACCCTTCAGTCTTCAGAACTCACTATCACTCTCTCCTCTCGCCTTATAACTCATCCTCGGTTCTTACGAACTATCTCTTACACAACTTCACCACTCTTACTATTTGTAGGGACACCTTATAGCGTCGCCCTAACACACATCTTGTTCCACCATCACTTGCATTCCATGCGAGATGCAGTCTATGAAAGTGTGTGCCCATTCTGTGAGCCAAGCCGCTGTATTTGGTCGTTGTGGGGTGATGACAATGTTTCCTCCCTTTGTGAACTCAGCAGCACGCATGTAAACTAGCCCTTAACTCAATTCACCAAGTGCACAGTACCTGTCTGTTTAGATAGGTGTGCTACTGGTGTATGGTACGAGTTAAAGTATAGTTACTGTAAATAAGTGTAAATAAAGGGCATATATGCCCGAATCGGTATTAATCATAAAATAATGAATAAATGTAGGAACAGGTTCCTTACAATGCACTCTCGTCTGCACCCCCCAGTCCCACTCCTGTAGGGCTTCATTGATTGAATTGCACATCGTCTTTGGGGTGGCCCTATTCTCTGGTAGTGGTGACGCTAAGACGAATCTAATTATTAGTCTCTTCCCTCATACTGAAACTGCCCGGTCCTGCATAGCAGAAGGGACAGGTGATGATAATGATGATGGAGGTATCGGGTTGGCAATGCCGCATGCTCAGAATGCTGTGCATGCATGTGAGTCCATGGGTGACGTGACAAGACAATGTGGCCCGTCAGACAGTACAGCGTGGGTGGCAGGTAATTTTGCCACTGGATGCAACCAGGGTTGCAGTGCGGGTGGAGATGGCTTCCCTGCAAGTGCAGGCAGGGGCTCCAGAAGTAGGGGCTCTCTACATCCATTCAGATCTGTGAGGGCATCTGTTGATGACTGTTGTGTGTCCGGTGAGGGTAACATCATAAGTGTGAGTGTCGTATCGGACATGGGCATGGGTGGCGGTAAAAGTGCCGGGGAAGGGGTGTGTGTGTGCATGAGCATGTGGGTGTCTGAAAATACAGTGTTCAAATGACCTGACCATGAGGTCTGTGTCTGCTTCTGGACTGCCAGAGATGGCTGTGATTGTGACTGTGACTGCTTGGGAGCGGATGATGACATGGCATGTAGCCCTGCCTCGTTGTGATGTGTCTAGGCGACACTCTCATGCCCTGTTGACAGTAATGGTATTAGTTTTTGTAGTAGATATGCCATGTCTGTCTGTAGCTGTGCCAACTCTCTGAGTGTCATGATACGTCAATTCCTTTATCTTTTCCTTTACCTTCCATCTATATTCCTCCATTACACGCATTCGGATTACTCATACATGCTTACTATCATCCGATGCTTACTCATTGTTTTATATGTCATCCCGACGGCTTACTCATCGTTCCGATGGATTACT
>QLPF01001856.1:0-44697 GCA_003314045.1 Hygrophorus pudorinus
TAAATATTTTTAAATAGAAAAATAATATTTTTTATAATATATACCGGCTGCGCGCCGACTGTAGATGACCGCAGCCAGCTGTATACGGCTCGTGGCTGTGGCTGGCGAATAATGGATAAATTAGCCAGCCGCAGCTGCAGCTAACTTAGCCGGCTGGCAGCTAAGCCAGCTGCGGCAACACTACTCGTGAGAGGCTTATGGTTGTTACGGTCAATTCAAAACCATTTTAAAGGTTGTTTGGCTGTGAAAAAAAGTATAAACTTGTGTAGGGCTAGTTAAAGCCCTAGTACAAGTGGAAATAAGATATTTAAAGACTGTGTACTCACTGTGCACTATTCACAGATCCAAATCAATATATTTGGGTAATGAATGTATGTGCTGTTTATGAGGGTTGTAGTAGTTAAGTATATCCAGATTGTGCAACACAGACAGCGTAATAAGGTTATTTTTGTATGTGTGTACATTGTGGCACACATGTCCACGGTAAATAATGATAATAGAATAATAAAATAACAAATAAAATAACAAATAAAATAACAAATAAAGTAATAAATGAATGTAACAAGGAATCATAGATTCCTTACAGCTCATCATACAACCATTGATCCTCCCTTACTGTGTCCTCTCCCTTCCGAATTCCTAAATGCAGAAGCGATGGAAACTATTCGTTGCCACCCTTTTCTCTTTCTGATCATCACACCTATCAATGCTGACTGTTTTGAACAATTACTCGTCAACCATCCTAAACCCATCTTTGTCATATCTATCTGCAACTCTTTCCGGGAAGGTTTCTGGCCGTGGGCCGAAACCCACCACGACGACACATACTCCATAACTTGGGATCATTCCTTTCATCCTCCTAAGTCCGAAAAGGAAGCGCTCTTCATTCGCAGCCAGCATGACATCGAGATCAAAGCTGGTCGCTTCTCACAGTCCTTCGGAAAAGATCTTCTCCCTGGGATGTATAGCATTCCCATTCATTCTGTTCCTAAACCTCATTCTGAAAAGCTCTGCCTTGTCATGGACCATAGCGCTGGTGAATTTTCTCTTAATTCCATGATTTCCCGTTATGACATTCAAGGAAATCATCTTGACACCATTGCTGATCTAGCAAAGGCGCTTATCCGTTATCGCCAAGTCCAGGGGTTTTCATTCAAGCTCATTGTCTTCAAATTGGACGTCAAGAGCGCCTATCAGAACATCCCCTTTGGCAGCTTAAACAGATTAAGACCATCAATGGTTGTTGACAGATTGATCACTGCACTTGCTTTGGCAACTGTGGAGCGCCTTGATGTTACACCTCCTTCATGGGTTGCGTTATATGGATTTGTATCTTTGCAAAGCTCATCATTGACCTTTTCAGTTATATGGACAACAATTTCTCTTTCGAATGCAAAGGTGTCGTCCTCTGGTATCATCCATATCATTGTTATTTCCTGGCTAAACAAACAAAGATTTTACAACTCTGGGACGAAATCAGCTTGCCTCACGAAAAGGACAAGCAAGAGTATGGTCGCACCCTTCAAATCATCAGTTTTGAGGTAGACCCAAATGCTATGTCGGTTACTATGACTTTGGGAGATATAGAGACGCTGTTAGAGAATGTTCATTCTTTCACTTGGACAGCACCGGGCGGCACTGAGAGACTTTCAGCACATAGCCGGTTAGATGAACTGGGCCCTGAACATTTTTTCTCTCCTCAAACCTGGACTTTCTGACCTCTATGCAAAAATCACCGGAAAATCCGAGCCCTTTGCCAAGATCCATATAAATCATGGTCTCCAAGATGATTTCTTATGGTTCTCCAATCACGTCAAAAAGTCAGGAGGAGTCCTTTTTTTGGAGGATCCCAGTTGGAATCCTGAGTTGGCCGACCTTGTTGGTTACTCCAATGCTTGTTTAACAGGTCTCGGTTTCTACTTTCCTAGTCAATTAGTCGGTTTTCAGTGTGCGATTCCTCGTGGTCTGCCGAAAAACACAATCTTTTTCTTCAAAGCCCTAGCAATCTGCTCCTTAATCCATTACACTTTGACCCTCTCTCCCATTCCTCGTTGCCTCATCATCTTCTCTGACAATTTGAATTCCATCACGATCTTCAACACTCTCCGAGCCAAGCCCACCTATAACTCCATCTTAAAATCCTCTGTTGATGTCTTGATCAAATTCAATCTTCGTCTTCATGTCATTTTTATCCCTGGAGAAGATAATCACTATGAAACTCATAATCATTGAAAATAGCCTGCTTGCCTATTGAATGTATATGATCAACAGATTAACCAGTGATTTCAGACCTTGTTTAATTTCAACAGATTCTCAAATCACCAGGTTGCCATGGATTTTCACAAGCCAAAGTTTTTGAATGTTGAATTCTGTAATTATAATTAGGGTTATTGTATTTACATTGTATAGCTACTTATAAATCATAAGTGTTAAGTGAGCCATGTGATCTGAATTGCTGGTGCCTTGAACAAGGACCCCGCAAACCACTGACGTGTAACTAACTGTTCCTCCCTCCAAGGGATCCCGGGACCGAGTTGTTCCTCTCGCTATCAGCTCTGTTCACATCGGTCCTCTCATTCTCAGGTGTGCTCCTATCTCTTCTTCATACCACAATGGCTGCTGTACATGGTCCTGCTGTAGTTTCGCGCCCCTCCCCATTTCGAAAAGCTACAAATATTCACAACAACAACATTCCTTGGTCTCGCATGGCATTTCAACCAGCCCTGACAGTGAGTTGCCTTCTGCACTGGCCAAGCCCCTTGTGCTTACACTCGCAAATAATATAGTTTGCTGCCCCCACTCATACATTGTCTAAAATGGACCTGTTTTATGGTTATGAGTACATTGCTAGACTATGTGCACATTTCATAACACATCTCTTCACTTGCCCCGAGTACCCTCCATTGTCAACACACTCTCAAGCAAAGCTCCCTTATTTCATTGCATATGCCCTCCATCGGATGAAACTGCACTCTTCCGTTACATTTGCAGCCCTTGTTCTGCTACAGTGCCTCAAAGCTCGCTTCCCTACTGCCTGCAGTTCTTCGGGTCACCAATTGTTCGTTTCCACCTTCACGATTGCCTTGAAAGTCATTTGCAATACATATTCGAACAAGTCATGGAGCATTGTGGTGCAGGGAATCTTCACTCTTAGGGAGATCAACCAGATGGAACATGAGATGTGTAGCTATCTTGAGTGGGAGCTAACCGTTGATAACCCCATACTATCAAACTTCGAGATGATTGTCAAGTGCGATTTCCGCAGTCCAGGACCATATCCGACATATTCTCTCCAGATGGTTTCGAGAAGGCCAACATTGCTTCCCCCTCATCTTTGTCACCGTCTACGCTGGCTCTCCTACCAAATTTGAGTAAGTCCCATCCCTTCATTTGGTCAACGACAATTTTCATCATGGAAGCTGGTACAGCTACCGCCACCAATTAGTAGTATGACGACCTCTTCATATGAGACCCCTCCAATGACACCACCAACGCCTTCGCCATTGAATTCTACCTCTGCTTCCTGATGCACACAGTCTGTCGTATTCCTGTCTGCTTTGCCATTAACCTCACATCTGACTAGTGCACATAAAGCTAAAAATATGTGCAGACCAAGTTGCAGAAGTTGCGGGATGGTTTTTGGAGCCACCAAGGAAGAAGTGAGTGCCTTCAATCAGATGAAAGGGCTGGTTGGGTATCATTGGTGTTGGAACTGGGAAGGTTCGGGCTGGGATGAGTGAGGCTAAAGTTGAGGTTCATTTAGATATATAGGCCAGAAAGGTTCATGGTGCATTCAGGCCAGCATATATATATGAACGGCACACTGGCATTATCAGGAATTGGTTTACCAACAAACAAATTGTAAGTTAAGGGATAGTAGGAAGAGCTGGAGCACAAAAAAATAGCCAAAAGGAAAAATCAGCAGAAGGATACTTGGAGTCATAATACTCAACCACTACACCATAGCAACTTTAACAATTGCACACACAAATATTACTTATGGTAGTATTTTACCCTTACAACTATTTTTGACTTCAAGACCAAGACAAACCCCCTTCTCTACCCCTACCAGGGTCGAAGTCGTTCCAGTCACTCATAGGCCCGGGCTGTTGAGCGTTCTGTGGCTATTGGTTCATATTCGTCTGTGAGTTCTTCTTGGACCCATGTCAGATCTGTGGGTAACAGGCTCTTTGCCTTCTTTCCTTCCTTCCCACCCTGACTCTCTGTTCTCTGCATCCCTTTTGTCGTCCCTCTATCACCTTCCACTTCAACCCCACGCCCACCAATGCCAGAGCCACTGTGGCGGATTGGCAGCAGAGAACCGGAACTTTCTGGATCCGCTCCTCTCCTCAGTTGCAACTAGCAGCAGACCTGGCTCACAGCACCTGCATGGTAATTCACCCCGCACCGCTTTGTGAAGTGCCCCATCCCAATTGTGACCGACACCATCAGCATAGGGCCACGACTTTGACTTTGTGTTGGTCCTTACAACAAACAGTCATGCAGACCTTCTTGCAGCACGGAACCCTTCGAGAAATGGGAAAGAGAGAAGATGGAGAAGCTATTGGGAGAGCTCACTGGTCACCGGTTTGTTACACATGCTGTGGAATAATTTTATTGTTAGACTTCAACTTTGCGTCTTCACGGCTCAACAACCGACCCCTCTCCACAAGAATTGGGATGAACCAATGGCTGAAACTGAGTGTGCCGATATTCACACAGGTGCAGCCCCTCAATATCTTTGTTGTCATTGATCAGTTCTTCACCATGCGCAACATTGCTTATGCACTTCATTCCAGCGAGACAGCAGACAAGCATCAGTGGGCCTTAAATTGCCTATTGGAAGTGCTCCCAGAATGTCTGGAACGTGTATTCTTCTCTGATGCGGACAAAGGGCTTGACTTAGCCCTTTCCAGACATTCACCAGTGGAAGTTTCATTCCATGGGCATTGCCTAAATCACCTGGATGGTAATGTCATGAAAAATCTGGCACCCGTTCTCGCAGCGTTGATGCAATCATTCCGCAAAGCGTTCTGGAATACTTACTACTCTCCATCTCCTCTCTCTTCGAAACACATCGGCATGGGCTATGCTTATAGCTGCAGGAGAGAGATCATGGGTAAACGATAGGCAGAATCCTAGCAATGGCGAATCTTTTATGAGGCTATGAATCTTATCACTACAAGAAGAGATTTGTCCAGTCATGGTGGGAGTTGCCTGTTGTCACCGCAAAACCTTGAAATGACATCCCTATTGTATCCACCACCTTAGTCATTGATTGCACCTTGTAGGATGCTTGCAAAACTGGAGCCTGACAGAGGGAGCAGCTGTACCTGGGAACAAATTGACATTGCTGGTGCAGCCACTCCAGGGCCTCTCTGGTCATCTTGAAATTGGGGTCGTAGAATATGTTAGGTATGTTTTCCATGTTAACCAGTTGACCTGGCAAGCTGGTTTCGAACTACTCCCACATGCACTCCTTGCAGAAGGAGTGCCCACAGCCTTGCAAACTTCACGCCATGTCAGCTAATACCAAGATATAAGAGAATATATTGAGGCTCATGCATAGTGTCTCATTGTGACCTGTTGGCAAATCGCACATATAAGTGTGTCATCTATTTCTTTCAGAAACTAAGAAGATGTGAGTATGCTTGTTGGTTATGTTTGCGGTACAGACTGACATCCTTTATTTTTTGGTTTAGGACTGTGGCTTCCCTACACACCATCCTGCACTCGCATTGCAAATGCCGTAGCTGTGGTTAGAGGATTAAATAACTGATTTTATGGATTCAGGTTGAGGTACTAACCTCATCTTCCTCAGTTTCTTGGTGCTCTGTAGTGAGGTCAATATCAATGTAGCTGGCTGTGCCATTTCTACGTCCTCCGTTTGCGCCGATGTATGGTCTCCTGGCTTCGTGTGACATTCAGATTCAATCACTTTAAATGTGTCCACAGAGAGCGCTTGTTGTTGTATCGTGTGTGTATACTCAAGTATGTAACAGGCTCCGGCATTCTAGACAGACTGCCATCTACATGTCCGGTATACAATGTGGCTGGGAACTCGCCACAGATCTAATCTAACACGATGCTCATCTTCTGCTCAATGTCTTATGCCCATTTCATATCAAGTGATACCTCAGAAGTACATTCACAATGAGTTCAATCCCGCCTACAAATACTAACACCTTACTCAGACTTCGCACCCCCTCCTGACAGGGTTCATCTCACCAAACCGGCGGCTGCACCAACCTCAGCCCCCCTAGAGAGACTAGTCCTCCATGCGTACAACCGCCCTTGCATTAGGGACAAGGGAGAATGACTATCACTCTCTGAGTTTACAGTGATGTTTGCATTATCCGAATCAATATAGCACTTTGAGAAAGTCCAAAAAAATGTTGTAATGCAGTTGCTATGTGATTCCAATGGTGTACCATAATTGTAATGCAACTGGGGAACTAATGAGAAGCAATTGCAAAGGTCGTTCTGCACATATTACAAAAGTCCCCTCTGCTCACCTCAGTCACTATTCTCCAAGGAAGTATCATTTAAGTCAGCCAGGAGCTCCCTCATGGCCTCACCAGACCCTCAAGACTTGCCTACAACGAACTCGTCCAACCCAAAGTTCCGCTCAGGTGTCATGTCAGCAAAACTTGCACTGAAGAGATGACATTGGTCATGGGTATTGATCTGGTGCGGTGTGGTAAGTTAAACATTGAATTTTACAGATAACACTCACATTGTCATTGGTGGAAAGGGGCAATTGCAACTTGAAGGTCTCTATGATGTTGAGTAGCTCTGCCTCCAACTGTGTAGCTACAGACTTCTTTGCATTCAAGGCTTCTTCGACCTCGTGCACATCGTGCATGACCTGAGAATACTCATGAAGCCTGTGTATGAATTGCGGTGACCTTACACTTGGGGTACTCTGAAGTGATTTATGATTAGATATCGCTACACAGGACTATTTTACTGTGACTTACATCTGAATGGGTCTCAGGGGTGTACCATGCAACTGGCTCGCCGTGCATGGAATTAATGTTGGCGGTGATAGTTGACATTTCGTATATATACAGTGAATTTGAAGGTGGAGGGGGTCGAAGCCGAAGACTTATGTACAAGTTTACAATCTTTTTACAATGTTAGATCCGCAATCAACTCGGATCTGACTTGAAGCACCGAAGCCGGCAACTGCCGAACTATGACTAGTGACGCCACATGGTATGTACATATGTTTACTTTGTTCTTCCGTCTCGTCGTTGTCTCATCCACCAAGCTCGTTGTCGTCATCGGCCAATTTACTTGAAGATTTAGACTTCCCGTAGGTCTCCTGGTCTCCTGGGACTTTGACTTCGCGTCAGTCTCCTGAGACTTAGACTTTCCCTCAGTCTTCTGGGACTTTGACTTTGTGTCGGTCTCCTGGAACTTTGACTTTGTGTCAGTCTCCTGGAACTTTGACTTTGCATCGGTCTCCTGGAACTTTGACTTTGTGTCGGTCTCCAGGGACTTTGACTTTGCGTTGATCTCTCCTGGGACTTTGACTTTGTGTTGATCCCTCCTGGGACTTTGACTTTGTGTCGGACTTTGACTTTGCATTGATCTCCTGGGATTTAGACTTTGCATCGATCTCTCTTTGACTTTGCATCGATCTCTCTTTGACTTTGCATCGGTCTCCTGGGACTTTGACTTTGTGTTGATACCTCCTGGGACTTTGACTTTGCGTTGATACCTCCTGGGACTTAGACTTTGCGTCGGTCTCCTGGAACTTTGACTTTGTGTCAATACCTCCTGGGACTTAGACTTTGTGTCCGTCTCCTGGAACTTTGACTTTGTGTCAATACCTCCTGGGATTTAGACTTTGTGTCAGTCTCCTGGAACTTTGACTTTGCATTGGACTGGTGCCTTTTCCTTTGTGTCCGCTCTGGCCTGCCGTTGACGTCGACAGGGTTGGCTTTGCGAAATTTCAGGGACTGGAAATGTGCTTCGAATCTGAGATCAACAAGCCCAGCCTGACTTTGTATCAGTGATTGGTAAGTACATATGAATGTATTTGTATTACTGTTGATGTTAAACTGTTAAAACGGTTTTGTTTTCATCCTGTAGATACGTAGATGGATGGATATGGTAAGCCAGCCTATTTAGCTGGAGTTGCAATCATACCATTTCTCCTCTTGCCTCTTCAATCACAGACTGCGATATTACAGATCCTTACCATACTATCTCAGGCTTTTTTTACCAGGCATCCAAGAGGAACTAGAAGTGTTGCTAGATCTGGACACTTCCGTAAGTCTCGTTGATGGAGCACGACTATCACACTGACACCTTTTCTGTGCATAGGTTATGCCTCGTTCCCGTCCCTAGGTATTTCTTTGGTCTTACTGACTCTTGTGCTCACACTTATGCCCCAAAGTCGAAGGAGAGCTGGATCAGAATACACTTCAGTCACTACCTAAATATCAGTGTGGGCAGTGCTGCTAACAAGGTGGGATGATGCTCCCTATTCTTAAATTCACCCTGATTCCAACCATAGTATGACCTTTGTTTGCCTTTTCACAAAGGAGAGTGAAATTGATCGGTTTGTTAAATGATGTGCATGTATCTATGATTCATAACATCCTTCTAGCTCATCTTAATCAACCGTTCCACCCCTGGATGTCTCTCATAAGCCCACATACTCGCAACTAATAATGCAACTTACAGGCGACCATAGTGCTAATCATAATCTGTTGGTTGACCCTTCGGAAGGTCAAGGTAATAGTTGTGATGTTGGTCCTCAGGTATGTATGAGAATGCTATACTGTTTATGTGTTGTTCCCTCTTCAGATTGCATTTTAGATCTATGATCTCCAATGCCAAACTAAACATCTGGTCTTGCACAAGGTTCAAGTCCTCCTGAGCTTTCAGTAATTTAACTTCCAAGTCACTGTTTGTGGTGTGGGCGGCGTTATCTGTGGTGTAAGTCAGTGACTGTGTTAAGGGTCAACTTATGTCTGACATACACTCTAGATGTACAAGATCCTCTTCACCTTCCTCAACTGAATTCTGTTGGCCAACGAAACCCTGGCGCTTTTTTTCAGCTATGGTGACCCTTATGGTCGCCCGGACATTAGTACAATCTTCAGTATGATTTTGTGCAGCAATACCTTATGATAATATCAACATCTCCTTCCTCTCTAGGTTGTTTGAGTGATATCTTTTTGTCTACCAATTTCATTGGGCTGGACATCGACATTCCAACCTGGTCTACAGCGAACCAAGCCTTCCTCACCAGTATTCATCCTATAATTCAGCTCTGATTGAGTCTCAACTGTCACTGTATAAAATCTGACAGCCCATAGAGTAGACCGACACTCTTGACACCCATCATGTCCAGTACATTGGCTGTTAATGTGCAGAAGCGTGATAATGCCTTGCAACAAGGAGCCCAAAAGAAACCATATGCTAATAATATTCACTGTCTATATATGCTAACTTAAACATACCTAGGACGTTGACCGACCCTCTCGTACACCGTGGACGCCATTTTGGCTGGGTGGTATATGCATTCTGTAACATCAGTGCCCTGGTAACGAACAGCCTTCTCTGTTTACAGGGCAAATTGCCAGATGACCCATCTGTAAAGTCAGTCTACGCTCTATGAACGTGCATGTGTTGACATAGTTACAGGGGCATTCATGAACAATCTGTGTTCAAGCAATTGTTGAAGCATTGTCCAGACCTCAAGGAGAAACTCCTCAAGGGCTCCCTGGAAGAAGTCAATTTTTTAGCTAGTTTGGTAAGCCTAATATTATTTCTTAATAGTTATTGTGAACTGAGTGACACCTCAGATACAAAGGGGCATCAATGCTGCCCGTGCAGATGACACAAAATGGATGAAGCCAGCCATCATCTATTGGATTACTCCGCCAGGGCAAATTCTGACACCCCTACTGGATCCAAAGGTGAAGATCACACGTGGTTTCAATCACGAACAGACAGGCGCTTTACTGTGTCCTGGCAGACTAGACTGGAATATTCCGCAGTTGAGCACTCATCACGTTCTTCCAGGGTGATATTGACATGTGTATCAGGAATCGAGACAAACTTGTGAGGGGTGAAATTCATATGAAAGGTGATCAATGGCCTTTATTTCTTTATGCCGATCTTGCATATGATCCACAAGATCCCTGGAATGGGTTGCTTCGAAACCAACTCCTGGTATCGGTAGGTCCTTGATTTTGTTGCTGCTTACCTGAGCTAAATTGTAACACAGGGTTTTAAATATGTTTTCACCTCACCGAGTTCAGTTGACGAAGTCACAAAATCGACGAGATCGGGGAATGCATACATTTATGGCATGATGATGGTGACAAAAGTGTCGCTTGCCTACATCTCAACTCAGGTAAGATTTGCACATGTATGAGTTAGTATGAATTGTTGCCCTAACCTTTTGCTAGGTTCGGTTCACACTCTCTTCGTCAAACACATTTTTGCAGAATGACTCCATCATGGAATCGGAAACCTTTTACAACTCGATCCTGGAGCTTCTTGAAGATGAAGAGCAACAGACAGAAGTAGAGGAGCTACTCACATGGTGGAACCGGTAGGCTTGTAGATTTCATTATCTGTGACATTTAATTGATTGTTTTTCAGGAAAATCTTTCCCGCCTACTATGCAGAAACAAAAATTGCAATGGAGGGAAGTGCACTGTTCTGCATCAAGGAGAAACAGTGCCAGCAGAGGGAAAGCCAGTCTGTAGTTCAGATCAGTGAGACCCAAGCTAGTTCTGATTCTGTTCAATAATACCATGTTTTAATTACATTGTTGTCACCAACACATTGCTGCCTGTATTTGGTTGGGAATGAGCTCGAGTCATTAAGCTTAAGGTCACCAAATCAAAACAGTGTCGGCAAGCTAGTTCTGTTTCTGTTTATATTATACCTTGACCATATTATCGTCTCGCCAGCAAAGATCTCAATGCTATATATTATCATTATGTGCACCACCTGCATATTTGGTTTGGGAAATAATTAGCTTGAGGTCACCAATTCAATTACTATGCTATAATATATTTTAGTGAGTCACTGTTATTCAATAAATTAAATTGCATTGTGCTGCTATGTATGTCAGCAATTTACTACTTGATTGCATAGGAGTAGAATTACACCACTGAAGCTAGTGTACAAACTAGGCTAACCCTGCTGCATATATATATAATTATATAATTATATATATAGTTCTGCGGCCAGCTTCCCAGACACCACCTGAGCATATCTGCATTGCAACCCAGCATTGTACCAGATCTAGAAGGATTGAGATGAAATATCCTACTGCATATGCATATATATATCTTGTCTGACATGATGCCACACACAGAAGCTGTTGGGGCATATTCATCTACATTACTTTGTTGTACCAGGTATTGGATGAAAGATAAATATTGCAAATAATATCTGGCTTGCCACATATATCCCATAATGCTATGTTAACCTAATTTGGTATTTGGCCACCTGTTGAATTCAGTCACGGGATGGGTGATTTTGTCATGTAACTTCAACAGGTTAGAGCAGGTGAAAATACACTGCATAAGTTGATTTTAAACATCTTTTTTGATTAAATTTACAGTATTAGTGGGTGAAATTATGATTGATTTTCACCTGCTTCAAGTTTCACAGTGAATGTCGTTGCTGATGCTTTGTCCCAGTTTGAGAACATGCATGCCATCGCTGCATGCCCGGGTCTTCGAATTTATCTTTTTGAACCCCCTCCAGATGTGCTGGGGTGTGCCAAAAAATAACCACATTGTTGTCAATGTCCAGGCAACCTGACCGACCTGCTTGGACTATCAACCGTTTAATACTCAAATGTTCAATCTCTCTAGGTTTCTCTATGGATTTGTCCACTTCACTCTGCTATACTTCAGTACTAAACTCGTATATCACTTTCTGCAATCGCCACAATTTCCCCATTGATCCCACACCTGATACACTCAGTTTCTTCATCACATATATGTCTTCGTTTATCAAACCGTCATCTGTTAACTCGTACTTATCTGGAATCTGTCATCAGCTTGAACCCTTCTTTCCCAATGTCCATACCGCACGTAAGAGTCTAGTAGTGTCGAGAACTATTACTGGGTGTAGTATGCGCCAATATGGCATGCCTACCTCTTGTAAAGACCCACTCGCCATTTCTGACCTTTGCCTGGTAATTTCACACCTTCGTGATTCTCTGTGCCATGATGACAAACTCTTCCTTGCCCAGCTCTTAACTGGTTTCACCAGTTTGTTACAATTGGGTGAGATGGTCTTTCCTGACAACAAAGCTTTTCACAACTTCCGGAAAGTCATATGTCGTCAATCTGTCCGCATCTTCCACAACAGATTCTCGTTCTTCTTACCCTCTCACAAAGCCGACTGTTTCTCCGAAGGCAACACCATCATCATTAAAACTCTAACAAAAGACACCGATGTCAATCTGTTACCTTTCTTCCTGTTGTACATCCACTCTCAAGACACCCATCTCTCCTTTCTCACTCCCAAAAAAAAAAAAAAAACATTCATTACTTATAGCCCTTCTATAGTGGTCCTACTTACAAAAATCTTACTTAGGGTTTTTCCGGCGGGCTCTCGCCACCGGAAAACCGCTTATCGGCTACAAACCCCATTTCTCTCGATTAGAAGTAGCAAAAACATTGTGCACGCGGCGGGAGCTGCTGGACAACAACAGTAAACATTCCCCACCGCTCATCTTGTACCTTGTATGTTGATGTGATGTAACAGTGGTTTCGGAAAACCTGTCATGCAACTTTTTTTTAAATCAGTTGTCGAGAGCTGCCTAGACGCCTTGGCCGATAAGTTTTCATTTTTATGCCGAATTTCAATTTTCAAAGCGGCTTGCTTATGACACGTGACTGTGAATATCTCTTACTCACCGTCGGGACAGCCTGCATGAGCTTACGCATTATGACCTATTCATCTGTACGTCCATCTTCAACAAGCTATTATATGTATAGCCTGACGCGAAAAAATCAGGGGTGTGCAATCTCCTAAATTAAATCCCTCCCAACCAACATATCGTGAGGGCCCTGGGTGAGCTTTCTGATGGATGAAAACCTCCCTTCTCAGCCTAGGCCATGTTAGGACCTCAGCGGTGAGCGTATGAGCGGCTACAGTATGATTTTTTGGCAGCGAGCTCGGACAACTCGGATGGGGAAATTTGTGGGGCTGGGGTACAAATATCCCTGTGAAACGTCTTCCCCCGCATTCTCATTGTTTCAACATGACAAGGACAGATGTTTCTCATTTGCATTTGCTGCTGATGCCCTTCCCGGCCTGGGGTCAGAATCTCAAAATGCCAATATCAGTTGCCCAGATGCTTATTTCCTCATTGAACAGGCCATGCCAGACCGCTCTGTGCATTAGCTGGAAGGCTTGTTTCGGAGCACCATAATGTCATTGCCACCATCCTGTTGACTCCGAACTTACTCGACAAGGCACATTGCGAGATCTCCAGGCAATTCCCCGCTGCCCATGAACATCTCCAACGCATCAGGTATGAGCTCGAAGAAATATCTGTTATCTTGTGTACTTATTCCTGAGCCTGAAAGGATCGTCTCCCTGTTCCAGGCCACTGAACTCGATTTATTGAAACTCGTCACACCGTTTGTCCAGTCGTACCCTGCCGTGTATGACACTCTCCTCCAGGGGAAGCCAATAACGTGTGCAACAACCAAGACGACGTTCGATGGTGCTCCTGCCCCCGCGGCGATTATCATGGACGTGAGTTTCCCATAAATCTTATGATTATCCTGCATATCTAACAACACCTAGTTCTTCAATGCCCCTCAATTGAAAGCGACCAGAGCAATCAGCGGAACTTCTGTTCCAGTCTTCGCTTGGGTCACTGCTGCCGCGTCCGCCATGATTCGCCTTTTCGGTCCTGAACATCTGGGTGGCCTTGGCGATGTTGGCGCTAGGATCGACGCCGAAGCTGCGCGTACTGGCAAGACCCCCGATGAGATTGGCGATAAGGTGCGCTCAGTTCTATACCCTAAAACCGAGGAACGAGAACGTCATCGTTCGGGCGTCAGATCTTCAAACACACCGACGGGACCGTCATCAATATACCCGGTCTGCCTCCCATGTACGATTACGAGTTCTTTCCCCAACTGGTGCCACCTGTCTTCAGTCTGATGAGTGTGCGCTCTAACGACCTACTATCCTCTAGCTTCCCTTCGATGTACCGTTGTCACCCATCTTAAGGGGAGGATATACGTAAGCAATCGTCATGACTCTCGACTATGATATTTAGATTCTTTTGCAGCGTTCTCACGGAATCTGATGGAGCGATCATATCCAGCGCCCATGCTTATGAGGGGGTGTCCTTGAATGCGTTGGCCTCGTGGTTTGCTGACTCATCGAAGCCGTTCTACGCTGTTGGCCCTTTGGTGCCCCCCGACTATGGCGCCGATGAATCCCCACGTCTCAGTCAAGGCGATGCAGAAGTCAAGACCTTTCTCGACAC
This sequence comes from Hygrophorus pudorinus, assembly GCA_003314045.1. NCBI lineage: Eukaryota > Fungi > Basidiomycota > Agaricomycetes > Agaricales > Hygrophoraceae > Hygrophorus > Hygrophorus pudorinus. Next base: position 14,504 of record QLPF01001856.1, read on the forward strand.
TATGCTCTCTCAACACGGAGAGCAATCTGTTCTCTTTGTGTGACACCTTCTTTTGGACATCTGTGTTCGCCACTGACATGTTCTCTTCAGATATCATTTGGCACTATATTCTGGCCTACGGTCCAGGAATACGTGGATGAAGTCATAGAGGCTTTGATTGAGAAGAAGGCCCCTTTTGTGCGTCTTCGAGCGAGGTTCCATGCACCCAATTCACACATCACCTTGTTAGATCTTCTGCTACGCGTCACCGTTCGCGAAGATCTCTGCGGAGCTACCTGACCGCATCAAAAGTTCGGGAATTGGGATGCTTACGAGGTGGTCTCCGCAACAGTTCATCTTAAATCACCCAGTTCGTCTCAACCACCGTTCCTGTACCACGCCGCTGACCGTTTTATACAGGCAACAGGATGGTTCCTCACCCACGGCGGGCACGGCGGCGTTATGGAATCGCTTTCCAGCGGCATTCCGCTGTGAGGCGTTTTACATTCAATGCAGGTTACGATCGACACTGACTTCGTAATTCGAAGAATCTGCTGGCCCTTCGACGCGGATCAACCAACTGCCGCCAGGCATCTGGGCCAGACGCTCAATGTAGCATTCGAGCTCATAGAGGTGAGGACGGGATTGGGACTCAAACCTATACACGGCAGTGGTCGGGTAGCGCGGGGGACGCGCGAAGCGGTGGGGATTGAGATCAGGGATGTCATCGATGAGTGCCGTGGCGAGACGGGGAAGGAGAAGAGGCGGAATGCGGAGTTGTTGAAGGAAGAGTTTGCGAAGAGTTGGGAGGCAGATGGAGCTGGGAGAACGGCATTGCGAGAATTCATGGGGAGATTCGCCTGACAGAGTTTCCTGGGTACCTCCAAGTTTTTTTGGCCATTGGCAAGCATATATGTGTGGACGTCTAACGTGTTGCTGCAAAAAGGCAGCCAGTGTGATCAATGTTGGTGAGGGCTGAGGGACCGACCGTTGCACACTCGTTTTCTACTACTACATAGATCTACTGACTGTTGTTGTGAAAGTACTGCAGTCCGGCTCAAGATTGTCAGATCAATAATTATCTACTTGGGTAGCGGGAGGTAATTTCGCATAGGCCTATAGGAATGTTAGTTTGCAACTGAGTTGTACATCATGTATACAGATCTTACCAGACACAGCCGAGAAAATAGAGCATTTTTACTAGGTGGAGCGAAGGGTAACATCTCGAAGTACATACAACCACCTAGTCAATAAATAGTAGATATACTACGGAACTTGCACTGACTTGGCCGGACATTCAATCAAGCTTGTCCAAGCTGAGTTCTCGCCTGTCATATCTACAAACGTGAGTATGCAAGTGGCATACCAAACCGTGCAGGACATACCCATACAGCGGGTCCCAAAGCCCACGTGGAAAGTTGTACGTGTGGTAAACAGAGGCCAGCGAGGCGCCGGTCGCAATGAGTGCCAACCCAACTGTGGCGGGGGTGTTCCTGAACTCGTGGGCTAATCCCTTGCGGAGTGTCCCCCAAAGCGACGAGCGCTTCTTTGCCTCGGGGGGCTCCTTCTCACTCGCAACGCGGCTCAGACTCGCGCTCGGAGCGCGGTCCAGTTGAATCTCGTCCCAGTGTCCAGGCGCTTTTTCTCCCACCGAATGCTGTGAGGACAGACTTGACGTCGGGCCGTGGTGAATGTGTCGACTTGGACTCCCCGGCGCGCTCCGGTCGGGAGTTTGTGTACGCCGGCTGAGACCTGGCCAGCTCTCAGGGCTGTTGCGTTCCGGGTCTTTGAGTCTGCGGTGTGATATGCCCATCAAAGACAAGTGGGAAAACTAGAGAACAAGGCCAACCGCAGGGGGGCGGCAAACGAGGAGGTTGCGTTCAGAGCTACAACGATGGTAGCGATGGGCAAGTAAGATTGAACCATGGTGAAGTGATGTGAGGAGAAATTCCAAGGGTGGTTGAGAGTGAACGACGACGGATGTGAGAAGAGTTCGGTTACCAGCACCGAACACGAAGCATCTTGCAACTGAAACGGCTCTTGTTTTATACCTGGTTGCGCTGTTTCACATGGATCACCACCATCTTGAAAAACTGTCCTGCGTGGGGGACCGCATCAATGAGTATGCACAGTAGCCGGGGCTCGAGAACGTCTTGGGCGCACAATCTTGCAATCGGATAATCGACGGGTGCAGAGCCAAGTTGCCAGCAGGGAATACCGCATCGCCGTCCTCATCCAGCTTGAGAGGTTTTTGCTAAAGGGCTTCGCATATTCTACCGTCCTGATGCCGACGTGAGCGATTTTCGCCGAGTGAAGCCAACAACCTTGGCGTTCGATATTCACACACGTAGCCTTCAAGACCAGAAACGACGAGGACGAGACACCAAGAAATACCCACCCCATCCCTTCGTCGCCTTCACTGTTTACGATATAATTATCGATTGCCTTCGAGCGCTGGCAACGTTCCATCTCGATGACAGTGTGCGAGTGACGGGAGGCGGATAACTTCAAACTCCGACAAACTCCGGAAACATTTTGCCTTGCAGAGTCATAGTTGACCTGATGCATGTGGTCTGATACAATCTTATGTACATCTTATGACTTGACACGGGATCCGCAATGATTATCATACCAATAATGTATCTCCGAAAACTGACGGTCATTGACCATCAATCAAGCATGAGCTCCCGCCTATCACAACTGAACGTGAATACGCAAGCGGCGTGCCAAATCGAGCAGAACATACCCATAAAGCGAGTCCTCAAGCTCATCGACATCACGTCGTGATTTGAATGAGTGGACGATGCCGGCTACTGCCATGCCCGCTGCGAGAACGCTGAATCCGGTTCTGATGGGGTTCTTTTTCAGCTCTTCGATGGCTCCTTCACGGTATACCCCCAACTTCGACGCTTTTTTAGCCGGGGCCCCCGCCGGTGGCGCCGAGTCCGCGTGACTCGGGCCCAGTTGGATCTCCTGCGACGGTCTTTGACCGTGCGGAAGTGGTGGAAGTGGTCGATTGTGACGGCCTGAAGAAGAACCGTGCCCATGCCCCTCAACAGGACTCTGTATATGCGAAGGTGCTGGAGAATTATATCCGGATGTCGATGCCGAATGATGATTGGCCGCAGTGCTCGGCCTTGGTGTTGGGGGCGGTGTCCGCGCAAAGAGACGGGTGTTCTCTGCAAAGGTCGACCGTCGACTGAGGACCGGCCTCTGCGACGGTTCGGGAGTATGTTTCAAGTCCACAGCTTCCTGGAGAGTGCGACCAACGTTAATGTGATGGTCAGAGCTGCCGCGAGGCTCAAAATGACTGTCATGAGATTGCGTCAGTAAGGTTAAACGGAGAGAGAACGAGTCCAACCGTAGAGGGGCAGCAAATGAAGAGGCCGCATTAAGAGCTACCACGGTGGTGGCAATAGGCCAATACGGCAGAACCATGGTGGAGTAGATGGGACGAGATCGAATTGATAGGGCGAAAGAACGTTGCCTGAAAAGTTAAATGGGTGATGCTTGATGGGAAGGCGAGTTCGGTTACCAGCACGGATGAGCGCAGCTGCATAATGACCAACACGATTCAAGCTTTTATACTTTGTTTATTGTGACGACCCACAGGTGTTTCACATGCATGGCCAAGTTGAAAATATAAAAATGTCGTTTCCGTTGTGCGGAGGACCGTTTTGACTGTCGAAACGTGGGGTACATATGGCGTATAAATGTGACGCACGTTCGCGTCATCTGCAGCCGTACATACTAGGAGTAGTTCACCTTGAAAATCTGCAATTCTAAGATTACAAGACTGCTGTCAAGTTCAAGTTCTTAGGGTGGTCGCGTGACAAGGCCTACACTAGTTTCAACTTGAATCTCTTTGAATGTGAGCATCAAAGACATTGCTGGGTCAATGAGTACATTTTGCTTGACAGGCATCCCTGCCGAGTCAATGGCCATCGTAAAGTCAAAGACTGCGACTTTAAATTTGGAGGTGAGGATTCTGGAGAGCACCCTATTCCTGCTTGATGGATTCTGAGTCTCTCGCCGGAATCACTGATGCACATTTGATGTGGATCGTGTCGTTGGGACGACCAGACCAGACTGTCCGCAGCGTCATTATCACTACCGACAGGCCCGGGCATGTTATGCTCCTCGTCACGGGTACGATGGGCTTCCATTTATGTCCAGGAAAAGACTTCGAACGTGTGCGGCACCAATTAGAAAGCACGCCATGATCATTTCGATACCGCCATCACCTCTCAGCTGCTCCGGGAATTTGGTTGATCCTGAGGCGAAGGTGCTGGGGGGCTTGTCAAGACAAGTACAAGCAGTGGATATGGAGAAGTTGGTAACAGAATACCCGCCAGTTACCCGCCAGCATTGTTCTTACCAAGTACTTGGCTTCAGGCTTACCGCGGCCAGAGAAGTATGTGGAGGGACTTGTTCAGTTTTTGCGAAGCCGCTGTATCTCGAGATCCCTTGCTTTGCAACGCTCGTCATTTGGCAATGGAATTTTATTTGATGTCTGTATGACAATCAAATCCTGGAATAAATGTGTAGTATTCGAATCGACACAATATGCTAAGCTCGCGCACCGGTCTCCTACCACTACACAGTATAAGCTAAATGTCGTGTTATGATGGTTGGATATTGAGACATCCAAATACTCGGCTAGCAACCCCAGGGCATATATCACCATACTCACTCATATCGCCCTGTGGATTCTATATCTCTTGAGAGGATGAGGACAGCACTCATATACATGGTATGGCTTCCAACCTGAACCGTTCGTGTTCATGTCGCTGGATCATGCAGCACAGCAAGGAGGTATTTTTCATCTGATGCCAACATCCCAGTCAGACAAGCCGTTTGCGAGCGCAAAGAATCCGTCACACCTGGGGATATCACAATCTCGTGTCTCTTCGTCCGTATCCTCATAAGCCGTAATTCATCCCCATCAGTCTCGCCCCCATGGACCTCCTCCAGCCCGACCTGCACACTCTCGACGATCCTCCCAATCGCGATCGCATACTTCTCCCCATGCTTGCCCTCGAAGATAACGCCGGAATGTCGGATAATGCTGACTGGGCGGCCTCTTGATAGCAGCATGTAGCCCAGAACGGATCGGTGAGCGGATAGAAGGGCGAGCGTTTGTTCAATTTCTGGCGGCATCATGGTCTGCAGCCAGACTCGGAGTACGGACGTGACCGTGTGACCAGCTTGAAGTAATAAGAGCTGACTAGGTTTTGCTCAAAACCAACCCAGAATGCCATGGAATGCAAGAACTGCGAGCTAAGACAAAGACAGTTCTATTGCGAAAACTGCCTCAGAACTCAGTCGGTACCGCACTTTATTCTCAAGTATTTCCTGACATCCAGTGCTTGCCTAGCCAGCGCGATTTCCGTCTACAAACCCAGCACTTCGGTGCAGATCGCGATGAGCAGGTCAAAAAGGCGTCCAAGGCTCTTAGCAGCGTTGAGGGTGCTCGCCTGGTGAGGGCCAATGTAGCCAGGTGCCAGGAACGAGTGGAAGAGGTCATGAGTGGCTTGGCCAGGCTTCACAAAGAGAACGACGACAGTATGTCGCTACGGCCTCCTTTTCGTTCTCACTGGACCTTGTCATTTTCAGAACGAACGCGCCTTCGTTCCCTGCGTGAAGGCCTGGCTACGCGCGGTAAGACTCTTTCCGCAGCCAAACTAATGCCACCGCCATCCCTCGACCATTCAACATCAAAGGAGACTCAGGAATTGACGTCCTTGTCGAATGCTCTGGCACGTGCTCGCTCGGGTCTGGTCCAAGAACTCGTCGAGGTCTTCAATGTGGTGGAAGTCGGCGGGCGGCCTCCCGTCGGTGGCAAGGCCGGCACGAAAGGCGAATGGACCATCGGAGATCTGATACTGCCTGTCCCTGGTGATATGCGTAGTAAGTATTGTGTCTCTGTAGTTTAATAATCTTCTTTCTGATCACAGTCCTTACAGGATACCCGCCAGACCACATTAACGCCGTCATTACGCACACGATACATTTTCTCGGTCTTTTGACATTTTACCTAGGGATAAAACTACCCTTCGAAATCACTTGGAGCGGAAAGCGCCTTGGTGTGGGTCAACCCTGGATCGGCGCTGGAAAGGGGACCGAGTCGGGTAACTGGTCAAAGTACGTTGTTTTTCTGATGAGCTGCGTCACCCTGTTCACGTCTTTTGAGGTGGTATTCCAAGCACCCCCTACATCTGTCCTCGTCAGGAGTCACTTCCGCCTCCCCAGCTTCCATCTCATCCGTGTCTCCGCAAATCATATCCGACTCGTATATCGAAACCGATTCTTCCACGTCTTCGTTTACTACTGCTTTCGCAATGCTACTCTATAATGTATGTTATCTCGCACACACTCAAGCTGTAGACGTCCCGCTCTCCCAAGCTGGCGATATCTTGAACAACCTGTGGGCCGTATGCTGCAGCCCTGATCTTGGCAGGTCAGTGCAAATTTTCGTATTGGTGGTCTCAGTCAGCTCATTCCCAATGTTTTGGTTATTAGGAGATCTCATGAAACAACACCACTCCTTCAGGCCCCGACACCGCCCAACTTCCCGCTGGATTTCGCACAGCTTTTGCAGGCAACGACGGCAAATCCGACCTCGCGGTCTCGATCCAAGTCGTCGACCGCAGCAGGGCGCCGTTCGGCTGCCACTCGTGCAGGCCGAAAGGAAGAGAAAATACCGGAAGAGGAGGATGGATGGCATTTGATCGACGATGTCGGGGCTGGTTTGTCGTAGCCTGAGGCTGTTGCTGTAGCTGCTTTCTGTGGACTGGAATTGGTACTGTAGCAATACCGGCATTGTGTGTATTACGTAGATCCCATATAGATGAAGATAATACCACCCGTGTCTAGAGTTGACGCGTGTCAAAACATTTTGAAAGCAGGGAAGAAAAGCCATACTCCAGTACACCAGAACATTATAGGTGCAGACGAACTATTTAATGATAGATTCGAGGTGTAGCAGGTGGGGAAGGGGAAGGGGAAAAGGAATTGAATTGAATGTGCGGACTCGGAAGTCGACGTTATTTTTGGATTGCAGTACCACGTCTGCTGTGAGCTCGCCATTAAATCGGGTTAAAGGGTTTAAATACCCCAGCCTCGTTCTTTGTCACTGGCCTTTTGCACCAGTCGTCTCCATCGAAAGCTCTCCTCCAAACCGACGCCCTGCCAAGCCTTACCTCCACCAACTTCCTACAGCTCTTATTCCATGCCAAAATCAGATCTTTCAGATCCATGTCGTCATGTGGAATACTCGGCATGCGGGAGGCCTGCTTGGTGTGACTAGCGGAGAAGAAAGAGAGAGATGCCATTTTAGTTACTCCTGGAGAGAGATGAATCGCATAATCTGTATGGGGATTGTAGATTTGAACGGTATGGAGGTCCGGAAGGCGGAAGAGAAATCGAGAGCCCAAGCTCAGGAGGGTATACTATACGGGAAAGCAATGTAATGAGGATGGAACAACGAAAAAAAATCAAATCAAATAGATGTACCTCCGAAGGCCCGCTATTGTTGTATAGGATCTTGAGCTTTTGCAAGCTAGGATAGAGGAGTGAGATGGGGTACAAGATCTCATCGTCCCAAACATCAATCGAAACACATAGGCTCCTCAGCCCTTGACGATTCTCAAGGACAGATAGCATGTGCAAAACCTCAGCCAAATTCTTTCCGCCATCCGGCACATTCAGATGATACACTGGTCTACCCGCCGTCAACTTCAACACCGTCGACATTGGACCGCTATATGATTGTAACTGCGGGAGGGCGTAAGGCGGAAGGGGTAGGGGTAAAGGCGGAATGAAGTTCACTATGGATAGGCGGCGGATGCCCGGGCATCTGGTTAACAATGATGAAAGCGGGTTGATGAAGAATCGTTCTGCAGCCCATGACTCGGTGGGCCACAGTTTGCAGGTAGGCAGTCGTAATTCGACCTCTTCAAGGCTTGGGGGTATCTCGTAGGTCGATTCGTAATCGTGATGTGCAAAAAAACGTGCGGAGATCGTCGTCCAGTCAGTTCGCAAGGTGCGAAGGTTGTGTGCGGTGGCTAAGGTCAATGCCTGGATGTAATTAGCATCAGGAACGTCATCAAGATCGCTCTTGAGGCACCACAGAGTGAGATCCTCAATGGGTAGCAAAGAATTGTCATAGGTTAAATTGACCTGTCGTGGTGGCAGGGTACAAAATTGGAGCAAGAGGCGTCTCAATTTCGGAAAGCCGTGGATAATCGTGTATATGTTCCTTGGGAGGAATGTGTTGCAGAAAGCGAGGTTCTCAAGCATTACGAAGGCGGATAAACAATGACTCATGGCCTGGTACAAAGGAGGAGACGCAAAGAACGCCGGTGGTGTTCCCCGGGAATGGTAACGCTCTGGTTGTACAATCTCTGCTCCAAAAGGCGCTAACACAGGTCGCTCCCATGTACCATCAAGTGCGACAATCGCTGCGGCAGGATTAAATCTCCCAAATGATGTTCTTGTCATTTCGGAGATGCCAATCGTCAGCGAGCGAGGGACATCGGCCAGTGCTGGGTTGGTAGTCCAGAAAGGCAGACTGTAAGCGAAATGGCGAGGATCCATCCATATTATGCGACGACATAGTACACGGATACCTAGACGGTAAAAGGTCCTACTTGTGCGGATTACCCTGGTAAGATCTGCTGGCGAGGTTACACATTCCAAAATGTGTATCCACAACTCCTTTGGCATGGCATTTGCTTCCATGGCCCTGGCCCAGATTTTAGTGTGTGGGAGGTGTAGTCCGAGTTATGGTTGTACCTTGCAACTCCAACTTGTCCAAGTGGCCTGCGCAGTGCGCACGTGGACTTCGCAACTTCAATCCAACTGGAAGTTGTTGGAGTGAATGGGAAAGAAAAGGAGTGCAGGAAATGCCTCTGCGAAAGCTGCTAAAAAAGCCAAGGCAGCACAAAAAATCGAAAAGAAGGAAAAGAAGGCTTTCAAGTCGAAGGATGACGAAGAGGATTTGGAAGGGATTCTCGAGAAGGTATTTCTTGATTCCTCGGGTACCGAAAAGGATAAGGACTTATGATACCTGAGTCAGTAGATGCAGCGGGACTGGGAAGCAGCCCATACCATCACAGAAGAGTTGGTCGAAGGGCCACCTAGCAGGCGAGCGTATGCAACTTTGACCGCGTGTCCAAGCGGTAGGCATCTATGGTTTATCGGCGGAGAATTCTTAGCAGCACACGACGCGTATGTGAGCAGGCCTTGCAATCTTCTTCCAAATCGATCCTTCCTGACGGGCGTGCAGTATTTCTACAACGACGTATTCAGATATACGCCGGAGAAAGACGAATGGCGTAAGTTCGTCTCACCGACTTGCCCTGGTCCTCGATCTGCCCATGCAGTGGTAGGCACTGCTACTGGTGGGGGGAAGCTCTTTCTGTTCGGTAGGCTCAGTCTTTCAGTCCTTTTGACATGAGTTTATAATTACGTATCTCAGGTGGTGAATTTTCGTCCTTGCATCAAAATACGTTCCACCACTATCGCGATTTTTGGTGTTTCGATATCACCACTCACTCGTGGGATCGCATCGACACCAAAGTTAGGCCTAGTGCTCGTTCCGGACATCGGTCAGTTGCAAGTATCTCTCATTCCTAAACTTACGTCGTTCTCTTTGTCGAATGTAGTATGGCAATGTGGAAACACTATATTGTGCTATTCGGCGGATTCTACGATCCTGGAATTACAAGTGTGGTCCAGAATATTCCTTGATCAGTTATGGCTCTGATTCCGGCCGCAGCGCGTTATCTGAATGATCTATGGTTATTTGACACGCAAGGATACAAGTGGCAACAAGTCGAGTTCAAAGACATGGATCGAAAGCCGTCGTAAGCATTTGTCTTTTCCAGAAAGTCATTCAGATCCTGTACGCTGTAGTCAAGACCTCGGAGTGGCTTTTCCTTCCTGCCTACCCCTGACGGCATCGTCTTACACGGTCATTCCTTCCAATCAACAGTTACATTCTAGATGACTGAATACAATATTTCCACGCAGGTGGTTACTGCAAAGAATATGTCAAAGGGAAACGCCCCGTAGGCGTGATGCTAGACGACACTTGGTTTCTGAAGTTCGTCAATAGTGTCTTGTACCTTCTTGCGCCTTACCCGAGAACGCAGAATGACCTTGAATACGGTGGATTCTCATGGGCCCGCCAAGTCGACTTCGGCCCTCCCTTTGACCGTTCAATGGGAGCGCCGTAAACGACCTTCCACAGCTTACGCCCCTTCCCTCCGCAGCGGCTGTACGATGACGCTGTGGGCTGCCAAGAATACGGGAGTGCTGTTTGGAGGTGTTACGGACGAAGACACGGGAGAAGAGACGCTCGAGAGCGTCTTCTGGAATGATTTGTGAGTGCGAGGTGTCATTTTTCAACGAATTATCGTTTATTTCCTCTGCAGGAATGGATATCAGCTGACTGGGAATGGGAGATGGGTATCTATGACTCTTAGGCGACCAAAGAAGAAAGGCAGTGGGGCAACCAAAAAAAAGAGGGGTCCAGTACAAACTCCAACTTCACCTTATGTCTACGAAGATGATCAATGCGACGACGAGGATGCCAATAGTGACGTGGATGATTTAGACCAGGTAATACTTGTATATTTTTTCAAAATTCACCCCTGATGCCGAATTTGGTTCAAGCACGTACGATCAGCGGCTCCCGACGAGGCGAAGAAACAACTCACCCTCCTTTCCGTGATCGATCCGGATGATCCTAATCTCACGATTCCCCTTCCTCGATATAATGCTATGCTGGCTGTTCTGCGGAACACCCTTTACATGTGGGCCCGCCTCGAAATTTCAGTCTTGGCTGTTTCCACTGATTGACAATGTGGATAAAGATACGGAGGGATCTATGAGCGTGGTTCGCGCGAATACACGCTAGACGACTTCTACTTACTGCATTTGGATAAGCTGGATCAATATGTTTGTCTGAAGGAAAGTGGAATAGTCGTCACGGAAGGGGATATGGAGAGCAGTAGCGACGAGGAGGGTGACGAAGAAGAAGACGACGACGACGACGACGACGACGACGGCGAAGGTGACAGCGATGAGGAACAGGTTAAGCACGAAGACGAGGCCCGAGAAGGACTGGATCAAATTGTGGATGCTATTTCCAGTGTAGCGGAAAACAATGATGGTGTCAAAGTTGACGACCTTGCCGTTGACAAGGAGGTAATATCAAACTTCATATTCACATACTACGCTGACTAGCAGAGGTCCCAGGCGAAGGAGGTCCTCCGTTCACAAGCTGCCGAATTCATGGGTGTCGCCAAAGATACCGAGGGATCTCCTGAAGACATTACTAGTACACCACTACCTGGCGAGACGTTGGCTATGTTTTACGCTCGATCTCGTTCGTGTTCACACTCACCCACTCATATGATGATTATTGACATTTCCAAAGGAGAGTACTGGGCACAGAAGGCTCATACCGTGAGCGACAACCGTGGTAAATCTTTGCGTCGAGATGGGTTCACTCTAGCTGAGGAGCGCTATGGTATGGTATTCCTACCTGTTTTATCGCGCGTTTTGCTAAAGGGGTATTCCGCAGGTGCTTACAAACCCATCTTAGAAGAGGTGGAGAAAATTTTAGCGGAGGCCGGGTTGGATGAGGAGGAGATGAGGAGAGGCGCAGCAGGTGGGGGTGCTGGGGCTGGGAGTCGCAATCGACGCTGAGGCATCAAGTTTAGAGTTACGTCTCACCTGATGCTGAGAGCTATGTTCGTGGAGAAATGCCCGGATGGCGTACGCAGCGTCGCCAGTTCGTCAATGGCTTGGATATGACAATTTGGGCATGATTAATATTGGAGGCGTCTGTGTACACCCGATGCTACACAGGAACACCCCCAGGGAATGTGAAAATCTCAGAAAAAAGGCAGAAAGGACGTTAATTCTACAAGGCTTACAATGTGAGCTCACCCCGGCCCCTCCGTACGCCGGATCCGTTGCAGCACCAGTTCAGTCTGCGACCATTCATATCAGGTTCTTCCTCACGGTGCCCGCGACTTCTGCCTCTTATACTCCTTATGCAGTTTGTCGAGTGGAAGCCCCAGGTCAACCATTCGTCGAAAATCACTCTCCCATTTGTCGACCCTCTCGATGGAGCAAACCAATTCGGACAACCTGAAAGGCAGAGAACGCAACCATGTCCCACCAACCGTGATGAACACGATTGCGTTGCCTACATCTCCTTGCTCTTTTACTCGAGCGTCGTAGGCCTTAACGGCATTCTTCCAATTCGGTCCACAGTGTTCCTCTTTGCCCCGAATGAACTCTTCTTGATCCACTACCTTCATACTGACAACACGAAAGGCGGTGGAGGCTTTGCGAGTGCCTTGACGCTCTGCCAAGTCAATATACAAGGCCTTGGTTGCGAGGTGTTCGGGGTGGGAATTGACATCGAGAGCTGTGTAGGGTTCGTGATCAGGACAAAATGTTTGAGAGGAACTATGGCTCAGCTCTCATTTACCATGGGCTGCGGCATAAAAGAGCGTTCCCCAGTGCAGGATCTGCCAAGTGTCCAACTTTTCCGGTATGGTTGTAGGCTTTTCCTTGCAAAGCGGTCTATGGCTCTTCCAGTCACTGCGTTGACATTCCTGGGTCTAGAGAATACAACACTCAAAATCAAATAGACATGAATGACCCGTATATGCTCGCACGCAGTAAGACGCTGCTTGACAGCGAGTGCATGTCGAGATTGTATGACCTTGTTGCGATGTCTTCCCACACACTTGACATGACTTCATACTTCAAGCCGGAATGGCAGGTTCGAGCCTCAGCTTCACTGGTCAGAATGAGAGCAGAGTCCTTGCCGATGACTCCAGATGAGGTTGGGGACGGTCACCGTGCAAAGTCTTGTTTGTTCGTATTATATTCCCAAGACGTCGCCGCTGACTTTGTCACCGAGTCAGTGAACATCATGCTGAGTCGGTCGTTGGCGCGTGCTCAGCCACCGCGGTCTTTCATATCCACCCGTTTCGTAGTGCGCAACGATGCTAGGAATATGTCTGGCCTCAGGCAGCATTTCGACGACCTCGCTGATGCCAACAAACTAGCACCCGAGCTCAAATTTAACATCCCGAATCGATGCAAGGTCATGACTAGAGTGCAGGTCGCGACCTTTGATTCTATCCTCGATAAAAAAGATGTGTCCGTGTTAAATATTCGTTCGGATTTCAATTTATTTACATATATGTTTTCATTCTACCAGCTTCGTGCATTCCATGCCCAGAACTGGCAAAACACTTGCGTTCCTCGTTCCAACTATCCAGCAGCTTATTACACGGCCACCAGATCCGCGCCAAATATCTGTTGTTATCATTGCACCAACACGAGACCTTGCGCTCCAGATCACTCAGGATGCTAAAACGCTAGTGAAGGGTACAGACCTTAGGGTCAGATGTGTGGTGGGTGGGAGAGCCATGGATAATGATCAGAACATGCTGGGATATAAGCGGTGTGATGTCTTGGTTGCGGTGAGCATAGTTTATCCCATATTCTGCTCAAACGAACTCAATTATCTATAGACACCTGGTCGTTTCATCGACCATGTGAAAAAGTCTGCGCTTGCTGAAAAATTGACAGAAATTCGAACTTTGATTCTTGATGAAGCCGACACGTTATTAGACATTCCACTGCGATTGCAGCTGAGAGAGATCATCAGGGCGATGCCTGACAAGAGTATTGACCGGAATAGGTTTGCCTTTGCCACATTTGTGTTTTATCTTCTTTAATGCTTGTCGTAGACAAACCCTCCTCATCACCTCCACCGTCAACAAACAGACAGAAAAGGTCGTTGCGTGTGCCTCTCACCTTCTCATCTCTCATCTGTATCAGCTCACAGATCCCGCCGTCTATCCTCCGCCCCCAGTACGAAATCATCTCCACCGTTGCTCCTCAAACCACCCCAACTCGCGCCGGCGTCACACAAGAATACATCACCTGCTCGCACGCGGACATCTACCCTGAAATGCTCCGATACATCAGCAGTCACCTCGTTACGGCGAACCCACACGACAAATCAATAAAGCACAAGCCCGACACCAAAATAATTGTTTACTGTGCTACCGCGGGTGCAACGGAGGTCACCTACAGAATGGTTTGTATGCGCGCATGTCTATCTCGTCGTAGTTTATTTTTTCTGACATGGAGATGAATAGCTAAAAAAGGCTCAAGTGGGAATCCCGGTGTTTGAAGTCCATTCAAGGATGGATCATCGAGAACGAATTGTGGCAACCCAAAGCTTCCGTGAGGCTCATTCTGCGGTACTCGTCGCGAGTGACATTGTCTCGCGAGGAGTGAATTTCCCCGGTACGCGCGTAGTAATCCAACTCGGTACGCCACTCAGCCCCGAACAGTGTACGCTCTCCAAGCTCTTCCGTTTTATTTCGCCTCATGATTCTTTTGTGGCGACGCCAGACATTAACCGTCTGGGCCAGGTACCAAATAACGGCTCGAGTCTCCTCCTTCTTTCCCCTTACGAAGAGCAATCTTTCTTTGCCCAGCCAGAAACCCGGGCTCTCCCTCTCGTGAAGATCACCAAGCCTATTGCATTGTTCGGCCAGAGTCTTGAGCAGTGGCGCGAGAAGGCAATGCGTGGTGTCAGCAAGGTTTCGAGGACTATCAAGACCAAAGCGTATCAGGTTTGAGTTCATTTGTTTCTGCTTTCAAGTTGCTCAAGTGTGAACAGGCGTGGCTTGGTTTTTACCACGACCAACAACATGCCTTTGGGTGGGATCCTGAACAGTTGGTTACCATGGCCAATTCGTATGCGCGGGACGTGTTGAGGTATGACAACAAAGGAGAGATGAAGGGGTGGATCCCGCCGCCGATCAGCAGCAAAGCAGTTAGAAATTTGGGGATTGAGGGAGTGGATGGACTGAATGTTGTAGAAGTGAACGTCAAGGCGGATGGGAAGTCTCTGTAGGTCCTGTATGGTCAACCCACCAACACGATTCAAACATGCTTGATACCTTTCAAAATGTAATGTTTGCGGGGTAATAACAGCGATGGTGTAAATACAAGGCTCAGGCTTGTACCTGTATGGCCAAACCACGGTCTTCACTCTTATCACACTGCTTTCCCCCGTTTTACGCGTGTTATCTCCTGAAATCAGTCAAATCTCCTCGTTCAACCGCGTAAGACTCCAGGCTACCGCTCTCTCTCGTCTACCTACTCAGTTGTCCTTGCAGAACTTACATAGGAAGCACGCCAAATCCCGCAAGGCGTATCCGGTCAGTGTCGATCTCGTCACACCCATTCGCGTTCTCATCTTGACTTCCAGCCAGCATAACGGTGAAATCGCTCAAGGGGCTTGGAAAACTAAAAAGAACCGGCCATGGGTCATGCAGATGATCGTACACGGGTTTCCCTCCAAGCTAGCTGCACTCCAGTTCGAATGGGCGTGGCAGCATCCCAATATCTCGCGCCATCTCAGAGACGAGGACGGGAAAGCCCTGATGAGCGGTGATCGGAAGTCTAGGTACTTGAAAGGAAGCATCCAGTGAGTTGGTTCGTATTTTCGATGCAATGAGTCTGGATTTCACACCGATGTAGGGTCGTGCGCATGATGATCTCGAAGCACCCATACAATACCTGGCCTCTCCATGTCAAACTGTTCACTGAAGAGGCCGTCCGAGTCTGGGATGATGCAACTAAGACTAACGCTTCACCCCCTCTTCCGCCGGGGTTCACGTGTACCACGGAGTTCGAAGGCGTTGACGGGAAATCAGGCAAAGTCGGGTCAGGGAGAACGGGCCCGATAGCCGTCATGGACGGTACGTCCAGCTATTTTCTCCATTCGCATCCGTCATTTCCTGATCCGTTACCATGTTTCCACTTGATCACCCCGCAGAACACTTTACTTCGATCTACCTGGCGAAACACACAGCATTGCTAGCATCCAACTGTGAACTTAGCTGCTCGATATGCAGCGAATCACTGAGTACATATGCTGTTGTATGTACTTCTATCCTTCCATTCGATCAATCCACACTCACAGCCCCTCAGGAACCTTTAGCAACAACTCTATGCCCTTCCCCATCCTGTTCCGGCACCTCACACCTTACGTGTCTCGCACAGCACTTCCTGACGCCCGACCCTCGTCTGACGTCAACCGAAAATACGGCCACAGTCTCGAGCCTCATTCCCCGTGGCGGTCATTGCCCTTCCTGCGCCACTTACATCCTCTGGGGGGATATCGTGAGGGGGTGTTATAGACGTTCTTGGCGTGGCATTGGGCCAGGCTCCGAGGATAACGAGGAGGAAGATGGAGAACTATTTGCGTCCGACGAGGACGATGCTCTACCCGTGAGCCGACCATCATCAAAATCTGCGTCTACATCTACACCGACATCCAAATCCGTATCTAAATCTACGCACACAAAGACTTCCAAATTACCGAAACCCAAGTCCAAGTCTACTTCTAAACGTATCGTGGAGGAGGTGGAAAACGGCGAGGGTGAGGTGTTCGACTTTGGAGAGGTCGAAGCGGGGTCGTACAGCGACGATGAGAGCACTCCTATACTCAAATCCCCGCAAAAAGCAGGAAGAACCCCTGCAGCGTCAAAATCAGCGAACCCCAATCCGCCGCTCTCAAAATCAAAACAGACTCAGAAACACGTGAATGCCGTTGCAGGTCCCTCCTCCTCGGCCACACCCGGAGTACCAAGACCAAAAGGAAAACCAACCTCCGTACGGAAACCCAATTCCCTTGATCCAAAACCAAGCAAACCCAGGAAAGGTCTTCCCACCATTCTCGATGCTGCTGCAAGCAGTGAGGGCGAGGTATTTGACTTTGGTGCAGTCGATAGGGACGTTTATAGTGATGATGATGCGAGCACGAAACCAGCTGGGGTAGGGAGGGTGCTAACGGTTTCGTCCCGGATAGCAAAGGCCTCAGGCTCAACACAGATGAACACGAGTCGATCTGTGAAGACGACCACCATGGAGCCGAGCCGGGGGCGTCTCATGTCAACGACAGCATTCCTGTCCCCGTCCCCGTCCATTTCCCTATCGCCTCCGAGAATTACTCGTAAGCCCAGAAAACGCATGGCATGGAAAGAGGGGGAGATTGATTTCTTCGCCGACTCTGCGCAAGGCGATTCCGACGATCGTGGGGCCGGTGAGCTGGCGAGGGCGATGTCGGTGCTGTCGGTCTCTTCGAATGCCGATCCCCCAGCGCTGGAAAGGGCTTTTTTGAGAGATGATGTTATTGAGTTGTCTGATTAGCGGCATGGGGCTGCTATATTATCGATATAGTTGGCGAGTCGCATGTCTCTCGTCGTACTCCAAAGAATTTAAAAAGATTTACCCCAGTTTCTAAATGACTTGAAAGGGCTAAATTTGAATCAAATTTTATTGCTCAAGGGCTACATAGCAGCTGCCTTGCAGAGCTTTTCCCTCGCTTATCACCTCTACGCTCGACAGCGAGCCTTATGCGTTTTCCAGTCTGCGCGTTGGCAAGCCTGTCCGCAGTAGCTACTCGCCTTGCAACGGCCGCATTTGAGCAGCTTTTTCTCGCCTTCTGCCTTCCCACAGCAGGCGCACGCAGCGCCAATATCGTTCCCACCAGCATCATCACGATTTTGATTTTGGTTTTGGTTTTGATCTTGATTTTGAATGCCGGCCATTTGCATGTCTTTCACATGTCTGCCCACAGCTTCCAGATACGAAACCGCAAAAAGCGGCGAGAACGCAGCCCGTGTAACGTAGGGGACCAGCTTTTTCCACCCAGGCACTCCGGGGAACACACCGAGGCCCTTGCCCTCCCCACAAGCGCATATGGGGTTCTGATCGAGTTCGACGGAGAGGGGAGCGGCGCCGGCGTGATTGTACCGACATGTCGGCGTGTGGCCCCAGGTTCGGCATCGCTCCACGAACACAGGGATGAGGCGTTTCCAGCCCTGGGACTCCTGCTCCGAGGTATTGATGAGGACCATTTTTCCATCCCCTGTTAGATCGGCCATGTATTGGCCGAGGGACCCCACCCGCGACGGCGTGAGCGGCAGGACGCAAGTGTCCGCTACCAAGGTGTTGGCGGCCACGTCGAGGCGGAGGTGGTTGATGAAGATGATTGTGTGTATCCCACAGGAAGGTGCTGTGAACGCGAAGACACGCCTCGCGTTGGGTTCAGATGCATGCACGAAAAAACCATGGAGGGAGTCCTTGACTTGGGTGAGGACGTCCACCAGCAGAGACCCTTCGGGTTGTTTTCGTAGGCCGGCTTCGCGGACTGACATCGCCCAAGAAACATGCGGACATATCCAATCGGAGCTGACCTTCTGCTGGACATCGAGGATCGGCAACCGCTCCAGATTCACTCTATGCACGTTCCAAACGACGGGCGGACCGTCCGCAGACAGCAGCACCGGGAAGTTGTCGACGGTAAACCCACTGGCGCTGTGGGGATCCGACAACGGTACAACCACCTGCAATGATGTATTGAATAGCGATCGACAGCATGGAAATGGGTACGACTGACGTCAATCCAACCGGACTTGCGGGCGATACGCAGTTTCGAGCGCGTCCCGTCAATAGGAAATGGGTACACCAAGTTTTTCGACAGTTGCCCCAACGTTACCTTCATCGCACACGGAGATATCTGCGCTGTCGCCGGCGAATCAGAACTCAGGCCACCTCCTTCCTTGATCTCCCACCGGGCAGCCAGTGACGAGATTTTCGCGTTGTCCAGAGCAACGGACACACACTGGGACGTAGCAGCAGCGGGTGAACGAGGCATCGAGGCACGCAGGTCGGCCAGCTCGGCGGGGCGGTGGGGGCGTTCCGACACGATGTGGACGGAGTCACGATCCATCAGATTGACGGTATAAATATGCAGCAACAACCCAAGTTTGCCCACGAGCGACCGTGCGGTCACGGGCGTCGAGTGAACGCCCAAGCCAATCTGCGTTGACAGGGGATTGAACGCCAGGTTGAATGACGGGATCCATACAGACACGACGAGCGAGGACGTCCCGGACCACCCACGCGGGTCTTCGTTCACAACAGCACGGGCGTTGCATTTGCTGCCCACAATGGAAACACTGCCAAAGGCGAACTGGACGGACGAGAAGATGTTGTGAAAGGAGGGAGCCCGAAGATCGCATTGCAGCATAGGCGAGCCTATAGTTTCTGCGCTCATATCCTCGAGAACTTTGAGCTTCTCCCTTGGAACCACCAAGACAAGGCATACGACGGGCGGCACGTTTTTCCATCCTTGGAATCTCCCTCTGGACCAATCAGTTCCAGGGACATTCTGGGGCGGCCTTGAATATACAGAGACACGATAGATGCCTCGGATGTACAGCTGGCAGCAAAGCTCCTGATAGTTGTTGGACCCCATGATAAGCTTTCGGTCTGCGTGAAGCATATCAAAGATGCGCTCCATGGCCGAATCCCAGTCGACATTCACTCTCGATTTGACGAGCCCAAGCAGGGCTGCAAATGTGCCCCTGTGGTAATGTATGATTGAGTCCGGGACGACAGGCTTCCGCAAATTCAAGTTCTTAGCCATGTCTTCGTCCGAGAACAACCGGTAGTAGACGTCGAACAGCAGCTGAGCAAGGTCGGGAGCCTCCCAAGAGGGATACAGCCTATTTTCGCTGCATTCGCGGACAGCGATGGTGTCGCCCAGATAGGGTGTCTTCCACGCGATTCGCTCGTGATACTGTTTGTGCTTGAATGTGTGGAGCGACATGAGTTCGTGGACGTTGGAGTGGGACGTGAAATTGGAAACATAGGCCGTGGGTGCGATTCCGAGCAGCAATGACATCGCCGGTATCTCACCACACAAGCGTTGGACAAGGGCGGCCTCGGGGTCTGCACCTTTCACAAGGAGAGTTTCGGTGTAGAGAGTGGACGTCGGTTTGTGAGCGAGGATAGGCACCGCGGCGACGAGAACGTTGATCAGCCCAACATGATCCACGATATTGGACGTCTCTATAACATCAAACGCGGTGGGCGCCGCAGAAGTGGGCTTCAAGCCATAATCCCCGCCATCGAGGACCAACTCGTTCCCAGCCCACGCGGAGATAAACAGGGAAGCCGATGTCGACGATGTGACGCGACAATGATGCAGTGTGCGGCACAGTGCAAGCGCGTCACCACAGAACAGTCTGATTGTGAGCGAGTCCGGGGACACCACCACCGCCTTTGCGAACGAATCGCACCACTGCTGGAACTGCGACCTCGCGCAGGAGAGCAATTCGCTGTATTGGATGTCCTTTGGAGGACGGGCCGAAGCTGACGGAGACCCAGCAAACGCAGGCGCGAGGTGGAAACACTGCAGAGGGTACGTGCCGTAGTGCACGGCGCAGCCCTCTCCAGTCAACGAGTAAACGAAAGTTGGATTGACGAACGGTGTTGGGCCGGCTTCCCGAGCGCCGGAGAAGACGGTGCCGGTGCGCCAGTACTGATTGAAATGCAACCCCAGGACTTTGACTGTGTGGATCCAGAACGGGCCGGCAGAGCGAGCCGCAGAGAAATTGAGGCTTGCTTTTCCGTCTCCGCCCTCTCCGCTGAAGGCGTCGAATTGGCGGACAAACGCAGCAAAAAGAGAGTCGTGCTTGCCCTTCAAGAGCGTTCTGGCGCGTGCGTAGCGCTGCCAGTGGTCGTGGAGCTGCGAGAGGGTGTGGCGGCTGCACATGCGCAGGAATTTGGCGTAGGGAGACGCTGCCCAGGACTGGAGATCGCGGGAGATCGAGACGAGCTTTTCGCATTGGTTTGTTAAGAGCGACAATGAGCTGTCGTCAAGTCTGATATGGTAGAAAATGTTCCAGATGGAGTCGACAGGGTGGCCGTCGGCGATCAAAGTAAAGAGAAGGGCGTTCCTGGCTAGTAAAGATACGGGTTGAATTATCATTGCACGGTGCAAGACATTCGTCTCTCTCACCAAGGACGGCAGGCTCGAAATCGCAGCACGTGAAGTCTGAAGTACGCGATTCTGCGGGAAATGTGTTCGTTATCCGAGTTTCATTCGTCAAAGCAAGCTCACTAGTAGTACCCGGGGACGTCACGGTGGCGCCCGCGAAAAGGGAGTATAAAATGTGGCGAGGATCGCCGCATCCGAGCAACAGGACATTGGCGGATTGTTCGGGAGGGAGGTCTTGTGTCAGGCAGATGGGCGCTGTGTTTCCGATGGGGTAGAAATATGATTTTTTGGGCCACAAAACGGGGTGAGACATGGTAGTGGAGGGGAGTGGCGGCGTTATCTGTGGCTGCCCATCGCGCTCGTCGCTTACGCATAACAACCTTGGGACATGGGGCGGCAGTTCACAATTCGATCCGCCGTGACAGTGAAGCGCTTCATGGTAGCGTCGTTGTGTTCCAAGGACCAAGGAAGTGCATGTACGATTCTATTCACGCACGGTACTCGCTCTCCGTTGGCGGGACTAATTATCCGTGGTGCAGCGAAGTAGTCCAGTGAGATCTTACTAAAGCCTGCGCTCATTGGTGAATATTAATGACATTGCCGCCCGCCTCGAATCCAGATGGCAGTAAATTACAAATGCTCCGTACTACATACATATCCTGTCATGACCATAAATATACATTTAAATTACAACAGCATCGTCGATTCGGACAATCAATCAAGCTCGTCGGACATGGGTTCTCCCCGTCTGTTATGATGGGTTAATGTCAGTGGACATGGTATATCGCGTGGAACGTACTCGTAAAGTGAGTCGTCGAGCTCGCTTATGGAGCGAATCTGTGGGTTGTACGCGTGGATGACGCCGGCTAACCCGACGCCGGCTCCTAGAAGCCCTAAGCTCAGCGCGATGGGGTTGCCAAAGATCTCTTTGCCCGCTCCTCTACCGAGCCTCTTGCCAACCGACGGCTTTTTCTCTGGGGTCGGCGGCAGAGGCTTGTCAGCATCCGTGCCAGAATGGACAGAACTGCGAGCGATTGGTGAGACAAAGGGATGTAAGAGTAGAAGAATATGACTGACCGTACAGGGGCAGCGAAGGAGGCGGCTGCGTTGAGAGCTACGACGGCGGTAGCGATGTGCCAATAGGGGAGAACCATGATGAAGTGGATGATGAGGACTCGGAAAAGTAGGGTTACCAGAACCTGACTTGTAATGCAACTGAGCGCAGCTGGGATGGGATTCTGGACGGTAGTTGCTTTATATTTTGTTGTGCTCCTATCACATGAGTAGACCTCGTGTCCTTGACATGAAAAAAAAAAAAAAACTTTAGGAAGAGAGATAGCGCGTAGACTACCCCACAGTGCACGTGCAACTAATTTATGATCGAAAATATTGTTCCTGATCGAGCCGCCAAAATCGGACTTGCTCCAGCTCCGGCTTTTTATCCGCTCCCAGGCGGCCCGGTGCCCGAACGAGTACCCGGAGAATGATGGCGTATAACTCTCGGTCATCATAAATATTCCGCTCGTACATTCACTATATACTAATTACCCATAACAACACAGAATCCATAAATAATAATACAAATTTCCAACAGTCATCCTCAATCAAGCTTGTCAAACGCGATTTCCCGCCTATCATGTCAAGTAAACGTGAATTTGCAAGCAGCACACCATATCGTATGCGAACATACTCGTAAAGCGAGTCCTCGACCGCATCCACATCACGCGTTCTATATGCATGGATGACCGAGGCTACTGCGGTGGTCACTCCTGCAAGGGCTAGGGTAATCGAGATGGGGTTGTTGAACAGATCCTGAGCCCCTCCTCTGCGCAGTCTCGATAACATCGACGGTTTTGCAGCTGGCGCCGCCACTGCCGCAGGCTGTTCCTTCTGACTCCCCGTTCGACTGTTGCCCGAACTCGAAGCCAGACTGAAGGCCCGACCCGGACTTTGCTCCGGAGTCTGAAAGTTTGATGGCCGTCTACTGTGCGGTGGTGTTGACAGCCGTCCACTGTGCATTGGTGTCTGAAAGTTTGACAGCCGTCCGCTGTGGGTGGGATCGTGGGAGGGACTACTGAAGTGGAAACCATTCGTCTGCCAACCAGACAAAGACGGCGAGTCTATCGCCCGCGGCCTGATCAACCGCTTGTCAGAAAAAAGTCTGAAAGAACCAGAGAACATGCCCAACTCTAAAGGGGCGGCAAACGAGGAGGCTACATTCAGAGCCACAAGCGTGGTAGCAATGTGCAGATACGGCAGAACCATCATGTGAGAGTAGATTGGATGAGGATTTAGGGGTAAGGTTCGGTTACCAGCACCGAACTTGACTTCAAAGAGTATTGCAACAGAGCACAGCTGGTTTCGATAAAACGCACGGCCCATCTGCTTTTATTTTCCTGCCTCAATTCACATGCACGGCCAACTGCCGAAAGAACGTCCTATCGTTGGGGGCGGAGGACCGTAGCGAAATGGGAACGTTTGGTTCTTGAGGCGGTCGAGAATCGATAGCGGCTATCTTGCCGTTCCTCGTGTGTCGACGACTGATAGCGCTATCTTTCCACCCAGTAATAATAATAAAAAGCTTTTAAATTTGCTCGAGCATTGCGAGAAGAGTGGATCCGGAGGAGGCGCACTATTTTTAGTACCCGGCATAGATCCGACTTCTCGTTCGCATTGCGACGATGCTCACTTCTGTACTTGTAAGTTTTTAAGCGCAGATAAGCAGCAGCCGGCAACTCACCACTTGCAGCGCAATCTAAGCGCTAAGCGCTAAGCATTCGCATATGCCAAGCCCAGCTTGAAGCCCGAGGGCACTGGCTGGCGTGATCATCACCGGCGGGCTGCTCCGTCCTCGCTCGCTATATTTTTACAAGCCTATCAATATATAAAGAACTTGAAAAAAAAACGATGGAAGACTCAGTTCCGTGAACGACTCCGACTCGAGCGCGCAGTTTAGGCGGCACCCGAAGTTCCTATCACATGTCACACCGTGACTTGGCGTGGTACTGCGTACGTCCATAGCTACCCGCCGTCTTACATCCACGTTCTCGACGGCGCCTATCTGGAATGCCGGTCGGTGTCGCGGGTGGTTGGGCTCCCGCTTGTTATCTATCGGCACATGCCATCAGGTGGAGACCGTGCAGGATCAGATAATCAGATCGCGACATACTTTGATGTGAGTGGGTGGTTATGCGCCTCCGAGGGTGAGGTTCGGACGTCTTCTATGCTTCCAAGGCTCATGATAAAATTTATGGGTTGGCGGCGGTATGTCGTCTTATGACGATTCATGCGGGTGCACGGCCAGATTTTGCCTCCAGACTATTTGGATGTACCACTGGTCTTCTCGAAGTGTTCGGTGACGGAGTGGCGCCGCGGGTAGATGGCAGTATAAGACTGTTGGAGATGTGCCGGTGGGCCCTCAGTATATTTACGGTGCGAGCAACACGAGTGTATTAGTACTGCGCCCCCGATTCCATCGGTCATGGCTACATTAGTCAATGTCCGAGTCAGCTTGACCAAAGCTCAGCGCTCAGCGCTCAACATTCGGTGCCAAAATTCTGAAGTTCTTCCAACATCCAGGCGTCAGACCTTGGGTCTCTCGCAGTGCCCTGTCTCCAGCGCGCCAAAGCCACCTCGCGAAAATGGCACCTCAATACTCCCATGGAGAATCTCAGCTCATCGCTGACCTGCACAAGCTATCACAGGCGGCCCCAAAACTCGTCAAGTCATCAACGTACGCTGCCCCTGCCGATCCCAGCATCACGGTCAGGAGCTGGAAGATGAACGAGTTCAAGTACTACGATGTCCCGTCTCCATTCCCGACACTCGCCAGGGGTCTCTTCACCACCGAGGACGACAGGATTGTCGCCAGGGGGTATGATAAGTTTTTCAACATTGGCGAGGTTCCTTGGACTACGGTGCGCCTTGCGTGTACCGGCCCTCCCATCGCGACTGACGTGCTTGTCTGATCAGTGGGCCTCGTTGGAAGCGCAGACCGGCGCGCCGTACATCTTGTCCCTCAAATCAAACGGTTGCATCATCTTCATCGCGGCACTCACACCGTCCAAGCTGCTCGTCACATCAAAACACTCCATCGGCGCCTTGTCAACTACGTCTCTGAGCCACGCCGAGGCCGGCGAGACGTGGATCCGGAAGTACCTCACGGAGAACGGAAAGACAGAGGAACAGCTCGCTGCTACCCTGTGGGAGAAGAACTGGACCGCCATCGCCGAAGTGAGTCGCCTTTGCTCCTGCCTACAGTGTTCGGTACCGAGACTTGCTTTGTGGGCCAGCTGTGTGACGACTCTTTCGAGGAACACGTCCTCGCGTATCCCCCCGAGAAAACCGGTCTCCATCTCCACGGCATCAACGAGTCGACGAGGGCATTCACGACGCTCCCGCACACCGAAGTGGACGCCTTTGCGGACGAATGGGGGTTCATAAAAACACCGTCGACTGTCCTGCAGAGCATCTCCGAGGTCAAATCATTTACTGCTGCAGTTGCCAAGACGGGCAGATGGGAGGGAGAGGCTGTTGAGGGTTTTGTTGTGCGTACTCACGTCACGGAGCCGCCCGCAGGCACAGACCGCGATGCGCTCAAAAAATCGCCTTACTCCTCCGGTTCGTCGTTCTTCTTCAAGGTCAAATTCGACGAGCCATACATGATGTACCGAGACTGGCGCGAGATCACAAAATCGCTTCTATCTACGAAGGGCCCTTTGAGCGACTTCAAGCTGCCCCAGTCGAAGATGAAGAGACCGGAGACGCGTCTGTACGTGAAATGGGTCATCCAGCAGATCAAACACGATAGGCAGCCGTTTGCCGAATATACGAAAGGGAAGGGGATTATCAGCACTAGGGAAACGTTTTTGGCGTGGCTGGAGACTGACGAAGGGAAAATGGCGCTCGGCACTGCGAAAGCAAAGGAAGATGCTGAAGAGGGGAGTAAAACGAAGAATTTCGGCAAGACGGTCATCCTGCCGGTTGCCATCCCGGGTGTTGGTACGTTACACCGTTCTGAAATATGTTATATTTTCGCTCATACATCTACGACCACTAGGAAAAACAACTGTTGCTGTGGCTCTAGCGCACATTTTCGGGTTTGGTCACACCCAGAGCGACGACGTGCACGTAAAGAAAGCCGCCCCAGCGTTCATCAGGAATGTGGTCAATTCACTGAAGGATCATGACGTCGTTATCGCGGACAAGTAGGCTACACCAATTTCATGTTGAGAAGGTCACTGACTGCCTGTGGCATTGCAGGAACAACCATCTGCGCCGACACCGCCAATCGCTGCGTGAAGCTACCTCTAGAATGACCCCGCCCGTTCGTCTTCTTTGTCTCAATTGGTCCCTCGACAAGCCCCTCTCTACCGTCCACCGCATCTGCGGCGATCGTGTGATATGCAGGGGCGACAACCACCAGACTTTGCGCGCAGATATGGCAGCCAAAATGCACGAGGAAGTTATCTGGCAGTTCATCACCGGGACCGAGGAGCTTTCCGACAGCGAAGTGGACGCCGTGGTGAATATGGACATTGAAGATACGCTGGAGCAGTCGGTCAACAAGGCGGTTGATGGGTGTGGCCGGATCCTCGGTGTCGCACGGCCCAGTCGGGAAAAGATCGAAGAGGCGCTGGGTATGACGAAGGCGTACGTCGTGAAAGCGAAAAAGCCGGACGAGAAGAAGAAGAGCGGGGGCAGGTTCACGCCGAGATACTTTGGGCTGTCGGCGGAGGTCGACCTGCAAGACGTTATCGGGAAGCGCATCGAGTCGGGGACGGACCTGTCGCGAGAAGCAAAAGACTTTTGGAACGGTTTGAAGGCCAACCGGCGGGTGACGAACCGTCCGCATGTGACCATCGTCCACCAGAATTCGCTGCCCGGGGATACGGAGCTGTGGGAGATGTGTGCGGGTCTGCACCACATGGCTCTGCCGCCCCTTTTCACGTTCAAACTGGAGAACGTTGTGTGGAACGACCGTGTGATGGCGGCGACGGTAGATGACTTGCAGCCGGATACAGCTGCCGGGGAAACTGCGGGGCAGGAGGGGGGTGAGTTCGTGTCGGGGTTGCCGCATGATGTGAGAGGTAGGCTGCACGTCACGGTTGGCACTTTGGATGCAGATGTGCCTCCTGTGGAGGCTAAGGCGTTGGTGGAAGCGTGGCGGAGAGGAGATAGCGAGGCTGAGATACGGTCGGTCAAGCTTATGGAGGTGGTGAAAGGGAGGGTAAAGGGTTTTCTCTGAGTGTTTGAAGCCAATACGTCGTCGTATGTACGGTTATTGATCACTGGAGGTAGCCTCATGAAACGACTGCGAGGGCATTCGCTTCATCAGGAAAAAAACACATAACTAAGTACAACGCCATAGTTGCCATAGTCGGGTCCAAGCCCCCTTTTATGTATCATGATAGTTGCCACATACTCGTAGTTCTCTACTATAGTCCTCGTAGTTCACACTGTCCGTTGACACTCTGTACTTCTCCACAAGAAATGGAAATACATATGGGGATTCGTCGAGAATTGTCCTAACATAGGTTACAGCTCTGGTACATGTAGGGTTGTGAATGACTCAAGTAGTTGGGTCAAGTAAATGACTTGTACTCACACAACCCCGACGGGATTCAGTCGAGGCGTGCAATCCACTGGCGTACTCAGCCAAATATTTCATATCCCATTTGGCGGTAACAGATGCCGAGTGTTTTTCTGGATAGACCCAAACACCGCTCCTGTTCAGTTTGGATTAGATTCTTGTTTTATTTTCCTACTCAGGTGCGACCCAAACCCACTCTTGGACAGCAAGAAACGGAGGGACGGTATCCAGCAGTTGCGAGTTGAACGTTGTAAAGAGACCTCGGCCACCACTGGCACATGGCCGTCGGTGCTTGGAACCCGCGAATTCATTGACCGTCTAGTCGAGCCTCTCAAGGCCTTTATATTTTCTGAGGATGTGAGGGACCACTGGTCACCAGTCCGACAGTCGTGGCCATTCTCGCTTTCAGAGGAGCAAGCGTCGAACTTGAAACGTTCTTTGTAAGTACACCGCCCATCGGCGTTTTTTTGTCTCAAAAAAAGAACACGTAAAGCCGCCGCGACACTGTACTGTGATATCCTTCAAGTTCTCAGTAGTATAAAACCACGTCGGGGGGACGGGCTGCGTTTCAACCCCGTTGAGCATCCAACCCTCTGTCCCTAGTATTTGATTGGCCTGACGATCCTATTGTAGACCTTTCGATTTTATACCGGTACCATGCGCGTTTCGTCAATGGTCATCTCCGCCCTTGCGCTCTTTGCATCCGCAGTCTCTGCCGCTCCAGAGCCCTACGCCGCAAGGTAAAATGGTATCCTCCCACAAGGAGCTTCACGAAACTGATGCCAGTGTTGGTGTGTCCCTAGCCGACATGAACCGGTGGCTCGTCGTTCCGTCTCAGAGTGAGCTTGGCACCCGTGTTGTACACAGTCGCTGACCCCATGCGTTCTCGAAGAAGGGACGAACCACCTAAAACCAGTATATTTACCATCGCCAGCCGGGTCCCCGACAGTACCACTGGCAAAAAGCTTTTTATAACTTACACCGGCGTGGACCAGGATGTGACCGTGACTCCCGCCTCACTTCAAGATCCGGATTCCCAGAAGGTATGTCGCTCCGTGCTGCATGTTTCTGGCACGTTGACTATAATCGTGTGAAAGTGGGTGGTTGGGAGCCCGGACAGCGGTATTATAAGGCCTTACCAGGACCTCGCGCTTCTGACTGTGTCAATCAGTTCATATTTGTATACCAATGAGGACGCAATCCACCATAAATCGTGGACTATCGTACACACTGACCATGGATACGTGTATGTTTCCCTTCACGGTCACATAATACCTTCTTGTAAACAAGACGAACTAACCGTGTCTGTCCTCAGGATTCAAAGTCCTGACAAGGTTTCTTCGTGGGCAATTGCCTATGGTGGGAACCTCGTTAGGGTGAGCTACACAGTGTAACTTGCACGTGTTTTTACTGATGACCCGGCTGTGGAGGTCGGTATTCAGCCCACCAGCAAGAAGACAAATCAGCTGTGGGATTTTGAGCTTGCCCAATGAGCGGCAGCTTTGGTATTGGTGTTCAAATTTCCCAGTGAAAAGTCGGTTTACTGGCAGCTATCACATCTGGCGGTATCTAATCTAATCTAGAATTAGGACGTGTGTATGATGTTCACAAACAACTTGCTCGCCAATGTGACAATTATTGTGTGCATATCACCTAGTCTGCAAATAGAGCCGTGGTTGACATGAGTCTCAACCAGCATTATTAGGCTTGAAAGCTTTAAAATCTCAACCACTATGTGCCCTTCTTGTTCTCTCCCGCTCATCGTCCTCCCCAGTGCTGGCGCTGTCCATGACAGCATCTGTGTCGGCCCCATCAGTTAGGAAAAGATCGAAGAGGCGCTGGGTAGTAATATCGACAATACTTGCCGCTTTGTACCTCGGCTCCGAGTGCTTGTAGGACCTTTGCTTTTTCCTCCGCAACATCATCCGGCATGATAATTGCATCGAGTCAAATGCTCTCGAGACAGAATTTCACTCCTACAGGACTTACACGTACTTGCATTGTATCCTCTTGCGCCACAATCAGAGAAATATTGAATTTGTGCGCAAAGAATACATACTTGGCTCATGTTCTTCGAGCGCAGGCGATGCCTTGTCTTCGACAGAAAAAGCATCGCCTCACATCGGAGAGCGAAGGACGGTTAGTCTAGTATGGGTGTGGCAAGCCGAGTCGTTCCACATCGTCTATCATGCCATAAGTTCGTTGAACAGAAGTGGAATCAGGGAGACCCAACGCGGTTCTTTGACGCTTCCCCCCGGGTTGAGAAACTCGTTGACAAGTTCAACGAATTTCAGGTAGAAACCTGACGAACTTCTGCTTTACCCAATATTTCTACTCCGAGGGCATCACTCATCCTAACTAAAGGTGTGTTCCCTGTTCGTAGAGTCAAAAGGTGGGCTCGAGTGGATGGGGGTCTCTCAGAGGTCGTGAGGCTGGCCACAACATTCATGCGCTGGCTTGGCCTGTGGGGCGCAGTGGCTGGGAGTGGGAGTGCTATACAAGACTTGTAACATGAAATTCTATGGAGCAATATGACAGCAGAAGACAACAACTTGAACAAACTTGAAAGATGACAGAAAGAGTGAGAGTTGGACAAGGTTGTCAGTCGCCAGACTCAATTCCGGCCTGCTCTAACATCAGCTTGAGGCGCTGTATTTCAGCAGCAGCCGCTGCTCGATCTTCCTTCCCTTCACCCTTGAGACGCTGTATTTC